>JAIOTZ010000221.1:0-73807 GCA_023374045.1 Limonium bicolor | reverse complement strand
ACTTGATAACCCATACTAGTATTAACATACCTACATATATAGTCTTAATACCCATGAAAAGCTCAAGCCAAACATGGCCTAAGGTGGTGGCCGAAAATATCAAGAAAGGAGGAGAAATATCTCGGTTACTATTACAACTATTCATAACCTCCTTACTATTTGTAATGATTACCAAAGCAACTTGCTCCCTCCTTATCCATTCAAGGTCGGTTGTATCAATGGTTAGGATTGGTTTTGGCACTTGGCACAAATCAATGGCTAAGGAGAATTCTATAACTTAATGATTATAAGTTAAAGGATAAGGATGAAATTTAGTATAAAAAGGGGGGGTGGAGGTCGGCCATGGTAGGTGAGCAAGGTGGCCATTCTTCTTCATCTACCTGTTTCTCCCAGCTAGAAAAAACCATTGGAGTTTAGGCAACGACACACTTCCATTAGAAATACAAGTTTAAGGTGTTAATTAAGCTAAAATCATGGAAAAGGCAAGTTTAAGGAGTGGAAGCCAAACTCCAAGGTGGGCGACTTGGTTGGTGGGGATTTTGAGTTCAAGTAACCTATAATCAAGGTAGAAGAACACCAAAATGGCTAGGAGAGGACAGGTAACATCTATGCACATCACTTTCTCCTTTAAAGCTTATTTTCTTTCTTAAGTCATTCTATTTGGTTACCTATGAATCCTATCTCCTATTTTCTTAAAATTTTAACATTAAACTAGGGATGAATATTTGGTGAATATATTAGAAAATCAAGCCGAAATAAGGTTGGGAAGTAGGAAAACTCTAAGGAACTTTGAAAATAGGAAAAAAATGAGCTTTAAGCTTTAGGAATTGTTTAGATGGGTTTTCGACATGGGTTTGAGTTAAAATTTTGGGGGTAGTCTTGAATAGTTAATATACGGTTATGGTCGAAACATCAAGTCGAATGGAGTTATTTAAGTCGGTTAGACATGGTAAGGAAGCTAAAAATGTGAAAATGTGCTTTAAGCATTTCTGAATGGTTGGATGGGTTTCCTAATTGATCTTGAGCTGAAAGTTTGTGGAGATACGTTTTGTGTCGATCTAGGAACATGGTTAAAATTTTAGGCCGAGACCCCTTTGGGAAGTTATTTAAGTTGGTAAAAAGTGATTTTGGTCAAAAATGAGTTTTTAAGCTTTCTAAGGTGGTTACTTGGAATTTGTTTAATTATCTGATTTATTGAAGCTTAAATAGTGTTTTATGATGTTATTAAGGTGATTTTACAAGTGGATGAGCTTGATGTGTGAATTACTACTTGTGTTGCTTGTGATTAAGCTGGTTTATGATATCTTACTCATGGTTTGTAAATGTGTTTAAGGATAACCTCTTGTGGTGGTGGTGGAAAGTATTGTGTGATGTTGATATCATGGTTATCCTAAGGCTATGCCTCTTGTGAGAGCCTTTAAGGCCAAGCCGATGTTCCGGCAACAATATAAGCTCCTACTAATGAATTGGAGCTTCCACTATGATCTACTCCTATTGGGCAGAAGTTTTCAATAGGGGGTGTGCACACTTAAGGACATAGGGTGGGTGGTGGTGGTGGTGGACTTCATTTGGAAATATCTTGTATATGATATTAATTATCTCTTGATAATTCTTGGTACAGGTAAATGGTGTGTGATCTTTCCTGATTTGTTATAATTGTTAATGTTTACTGGAAACAAAGGTTTAAAGAGAAAATAAGTTTTTACGGGGTGTGGTAGTGTTACTCAGTTTTTACTGATTTTATTTGTTTGTGTTTTCCTGTGTATAGGAATTCTGTGAATTCAGGGTAACTGGGATGGTCACGTTCTCTGCATTGAGGACGAGTCCACCGATACTTTCTATATTTTCATGTTTGTCACCTATCGTAGAATTATTCAGCCTGGGGTCACCGAGATAGTGCTTGAGGAGTGGAACAAGAAGATATAGGGTTTTAGGCACCCGGAGAATGGCAGCAGTCAGTCTATCACCTATGAAGTTTCCACTGTCTATGAGTACATGGAAGTAGTCCCATGCTAGATACTTGCGATGTAATAGTCTTTTGCTACCCCTTTACTTTTGGTGTAAAATAGGAGTAGGAGCTAACTTAGTGGTTGGCTGGAAAGGGGTCTTTTAGTACTAAGGTGTAAAGTGACGAGTTGGTTGTGTCACTCTTTTGGTAGTAGAACAGCGTTGTAAGATAGCTAACGTAGGGGTGGTGGTGGTAAGTAGCCTTACACTTACTAGTCTTTAGTAAGTGTAGCGCTAACCCCCGGTGATAGTATTAGGGGACCTTATGTAAAAACTGATGCATGTATAATACAAGCTATTGATGTTATTTCAGTTATAGCATGTCTAAAAAAATGGTTAAGTATATGGTGGTGGTGAACCGGGGCGTTACACTTAGGCCCTTAAATTGCATTAACTTAAACACTGAATTTCCCACATATTAATTGCCTTTAACCTGCAAATACACACAACATCACATATGTCCTTAATAACCTCCTTGTGGATAGTTTTCTATCTCATTCTCATTGGCTCTTTAGATAGTTTTTAATAAGCAATTCAAGCCCATTTTCCTAAGGCATTAAAACTACATTAGGTTAGGTTATTTACCTCTTCTCTTTCAAGACTTCCCACTTGTTTTTCTTAATTGAAAACCGGCAAGGAAGCTTGACCACTTGTCAACACTCTAACCAACACATAAATAAGGGCAATGAGCATTAAGCATCATACCTAAGCTCATGAATAAACCCTGATTGACATAAGTGTTTTAAACACTAAGATGGAGGTTTACCTTGGAATTTGAAAGAGAACTTGATTAGGTAGCAAGGTAGGGCTCCTTATAATCCTTTGGAGATTGAATGAAGCTAAACAAAAGCAAAAGAAGACACCATGACAAGGTGATTCTCGGCCATGAATAAAAAATGAGAGGAAATGCTAGTTTTCTTTTACCTTCATTACCTTAGAACCAAGAAGAACAACAAGGTGCAAGAAATGGAGCTTTTCCTCCATCAATGGAGATTCTCCATGGAATCAAACTTGAGCTCTTGAAGTTTTGAAAAGAGGGAAATGAAGGGCTTGCTCCAACTAACACAAATATGGTCTTAGATTTAAATTTGGAGCATGGAGTTGGATTTGGCAAGGAAATGAAGATGAAGAAGAGAGGTTCTGTAGCATGAACGACTTGGTGTTGGGAGAACAAGGAGGAAGACGGTGGGGAAGCAAGGAAATGAAGAAGAGAGGTGAGAGGTTTCACTTTTGTAAGATATTTAAGCTTAAAGGTGAATAGTCTTTACTTTATCCTTTCTTCCTTTCTTGACTTTGTTGGCCAAGTGTGATGACTCACACTTCAAAAAACGTCCCCCCTTCAATAATAGGCATATTAGGAGCTAGTTTGACCAATTAAATAACTTATGTTGACTTAAGGCTAAAACAAGCACTATTTGGGCACTATTCACAAATTAGTGCACATAATTGTGAAGTTTTTGATTTCCTATTGATTTAGACTTCCTAATGTGATACTAAGTAGTACACATGTTGATTAAAGAGTAATGATGGGCATTTAGCCACTCAAAACCCATTTCCAAGACAATTTTTTCAAAAATGTGCTTTAAGACTCCGTAAAGCACATTTTGTGTTTTAACTTGTTTTCAAGCTTGGTTTTCTTTGGTAATTGGTTTAACATGTCCATTAGCATGTTAATAATGCCCTGGGTAAGCTCTTTGGGTCCTAGTCAAGGTTATCCCAAGTTTAGAGCATGTTTTTGCTCAGATTGTCTTAATGGTACTTTATTGTGTTTACTATGGTTTAAATTTCTTACTAGCGTTTCTAAGGCATCTTTTAGCCTTTTTTTTACCATAGTTTAACATTTAAATAACATATCAAGGTTCGGGGTATTTCACACCAAGTCTAGAGCAAGTATTTGCTTAAATTGACTTTATGGTGTTTCCTTGTGTTTTCATCGATTTAAACTATTTACTAATGTTTCTTAAGGACTTAATTAGCCTTATAAGATCAAAATTACATATTTAATTAATACTTAAAGGTTTGGGGTATTTCAGGAAGACTTTTGGATGCCAAATTTGAAGCAATTCAATAAAGAAAAACACTACCTAACATGCCAAGCCATCATGTGGACAATTATCAAAACAAATAATTCCAAATCTAGCTTAAGGCTCACGTAACATGAGCTTTCATTTCATTCACTTACTTTCTCATGTGGCCGATAATGTAAGCCTTCTCTCTTCCTCTCGTTTTCTTCCTTTCATCTCCATCCATGGAAGCTCCAAGGTCCTTTAATGGAGCCTTGTGTTCTAACACCATTTTTATGTTAATTTCTTAGTTAATTCTATCAAGACTTGAAGCAAACAACTTCCCAAGTCTACTACAAGAATTCGGCTAGCATTCATGCTCCAAAAAGTGTCTTGAATCAACATTTAACCAAGGAGTACTCAAGATCATCCTAAGGTATTTTTATGCTTGAAAAATCCTTAAGGTTCTAACACATGTAACCAAAAATTCCTTCCTCCTAAACCAATGTTTTCTTCTTCAAATTTAATGAAGGAAAGTGGATCTCCATCTATCCTAAGGTGTATCAAAATTATAAAGTAAATCCCTAAGGTAAATCCTTTGAAAATTACTTATAAATCTACTTAAGATCTTTGTTAAGATCTAACTCCTAAACCTCTTCCTTTCATGCATGAGAACCGAAATTGGAATATCAATTTCCATTGAAGGAAGCTTGGGAAATTCAAGAGGAGTTCAAGTACTTAATCATCCTTGATTAAGAGTAAGTTTATTAAGTTAATTCTTAATGTTCTAAGCTTTGTTTAAGCTCATAAATTTTGTACAAAAATTATGTACACCTCTCCAGTTAATTAAGGCCGAATTAGTGAGGTTATTTACCAAGAGAAATAATTATAACTATTAAGCTAAAGTTGTTACCATATGATATAATTTTATGTCACAAAAAAAATTAATTATGAGGAGTATAATACATGGCCGAATTATCTAGAAATAATTTGCTCCATTTTGAGCTAAAAATATGTCTAAGACATTACAATAATTTTTACATGAGATATATGGCTTATATGTATTTATATATACTTATTATAAGATATAAATCAAGTTTTAAAATTATAGGCATCATATAACTATGACATATTATAGTATAAGAATTAATATTATGAATTTTGGTTAAATTAAACATGTGCTTAAGTGATTAAAATAACAATTTATAAAGTTTTGGGGCTATTTTGTAAATTCTGGAAAATTTAGTGTACAGCCGAGTAATATATGAATTTCTGGGTTCAATAATGTATTGAGTATGAAATTAGGCTTTGGCCAAAGTGTTGACCGAAAACTTTGGGTTAAAATGATTTATGACATAAAATATTAAGTTTATAAAAGTTTTGGGGTGAAATTGTGATTTATAAAAGTGATATGTAAATCTAGATTTTTAATAGGGGTGGATGCATAATTAGTAAGAATATAAGTGTCCACTTGGTTATTAAGGAAATTAAATATTAAAACTATAGTTTATAAGTGAATATGTAACTTATATAAAGTTTGGGGTTAACATGTAAAATTAAGAGTTATATGTTAAAACCGAAAGGTTATGGGGTGATTTGGTAATTTATGAAAGTTAATGTGTTCAATTCATAATTACCGATTTTATAAGGCTAAGTTTGTGATTTAATTGATTAAGGATTTAAAACTATGAAATATAATGTATTTTGGAGTATAATGTAATGTTTATGAAATAAATGAGGTTATAATATAATAACCAAAAAGTATAGTGTATTTATGGGATTAAAAATATTTGTAGGTCCTATATGGATATTTAGAAAATTTAGAAAATAAAAGTATGATTTAAGGATTTATGAAATTAAAACTATGGGTTATATAGTTATAAGGAATTTAATTGTAACCATTTAGTACTACTTGTGGTTAGTTTGTAATTAATAAAAGATATGGGGAATAATACGCCCATGCGTGACATGTAAATACAATTTGAGAATTTATAAAGTTGTTATGTCATTTATACAATTAAAATCATGTATCATAAATAATACATGTGTATAAAATATATGTATATATATATGTTTAAGATTTTCAAGTAAATCAAAAGGGAATGAATATGAGGGATTTAATGTCTGAATACCAAATAATATTTGGAGTTATAGTATATTAAATATAAAGTTAAGAGGAGAATTAATTAACATGTGACCAATAAATGTCATTGATGAAATTGTAAATTGTTATGTCGTTTGGACAAATACAACATGTCAAGTGAATAATACTTGTTTATACAAAAATACATTCAAGGAAATTATATAAGTTAAGAAAAAATGATTGATGCGGTACATAAGATCATGAAAGTAATTAAAAGAGAATTATCATACAATATAAGTCTTATAAGTAAAGACTACGATGGTTTAAACTATATAGGTAAACCTTAAACATAAATAAGGTTAAGAGGTTAAAAGAAATTATCTAAGCGTTAAAAATAAACCTCACATGAAATAACGAATACGAGGACATTTCATGATACAATAAAATTATTATACGAGAGTAACATAAATTAACACTCTCAGTTAATCCTATTCTAGGACTTTGATTGGCTAGACATTGACCGGGAATTAATGGAGTACAATCTTCGGTGAACGGTATGGATTCTTGCAACCTGTTTGCTAACGGATTACACCGGCTTGTGTGCTATTTGTTGTGTGAAATAACGACCAAGATAATTGCATGTAATATGTTGCACTTGCGTTTGTGTATCATTGTGATTACTTTGTGCACTGCTAAGTTATTTTATGTGCGTGAACGATACAAACTATAACGTGCATGTGCCACGCATGCAACTCTACATTACCAGTGGATTAAATACCTACATGTTATTATACCGAGAACTTGTACTCAAGTTTCTCACTAACTTTCTTTATAAACAACGCTGTTGTCCTTAAGCGTGACAACTGACAATACACAACAGTGTGCTTGTTTAACGTCCTTGTGTAACATCTAACATATTCGATGCTACGAGAAGTGAGGAGCCCAGATGTTTCTGGCCATGCATGTAATTATGAAGGTTGTACCTGTCGCAGGTCATCCTCAATACAGTATACGTCATGACGGTGGTTTTGGGTGTAGACTTTGTCGACTCACCGGGTTAGTACCGGAACATTTTAAGCTGGGAGAAGGACTGCATTCTCTCGAGGATACGATACCTACATATAATTTTGAAGTTGAGAGAAAGATTTCATTCTCTCGAGGGTACGATACCCACACCTATATTTAAGTACGGGAGTAGACTACGTTCTCCCCTGCGGGATTTATTACCCGACCATTAACGCGAGAGTCTTATCTCGTCTGAAGGGTTTATCATACCCGATCCCAAAATTAAATTACTAACTTGACCTCTGTTGTCATGTTTCTCATTGTGATGTTGTTGACCCTGTATGGCTACTTTTGTGAATTATATATGATGCATGTTTTCAGTATTTGATAAAAATGAACCGCATGCTTACGACAAAGTAGTTGTGTGTGGCCCGCTAGCTTATGGGCTGCACGGGTTCATACCAGCATTATTTGCTGAGCCATTTCGATGGATATGTTTTTCAGGTACCTGAAGAAAGAAGAGATTACCCGACCGAGTGTAGGTGGGGAAGAATTAAGACATGGGATTATTACTGTCTGTATGGTTTTACAGTTTTGTACTTTTACTATTAGCTTTCGTTATGTTAAGTGGTTCGTATTCAGCTCTCAAACTGTATCGTTTGTAAGTTATTTTGGAGTTAGCCTTGTTAGTCACATGGGTGACTAACGGCGTTGTAGCACCACCCGTTGTTATATATGTTCCGCTGCATTTCCAGTTATCTTTGGGAGCTATCATCGTACAGGTTGTGGAGTTTTGGGTTGGGGTGTTACATTGATGAAAAGCGCAAAGATTTGATGTGGGAGACGGTTAGAGATAAGTATGGCATACCTGAAAATGTGAAGAGTAGGGTTTTTTCTTTGATTTGTGAGAAAACTAGACAGTTCAGACATTCATTGGTCAGACGTTACATAAACCTAGAGACACAAAACCCAGAGCTTACTCCACCATGGATCTTATATGAAGGGATGATCTCACAGGCTGATTGGGATTTGTTTGTCGCAAACCGCAACACTAAAGAATTCAAGGTATTTCCTAATACTTATCTTATTTAACGTAATAGAAATCATTGTATGTCAAATTCAGCCTAATGTTACAAACTTTTTTTCCGATAAGTGTGTCAATAGAAAATTCAAGTGACGACGAGGGCAAATCGAGAAAAAAAATCTGCATCCACATTTTATAGGCAAGAAGGGATACGCAAGGTCCATACCTATATGAAAATATGAGGGTCTGCTAAAAAAGATCAATGAAGATGGGAAAGAGGAAGTCATTCAGTCAAGAGATGAAGTAGATAGAAGTGGCTGCTATTAGTTGGGGCGATAAAAGAAAATTTTTGAAGGACATCGATTCTTTCCGGTTCGTGAGATGAAGGAACTAGCCAAAAAATTTGTAAGTAATCTTACTTTTTGTGTGAAAATTTTAAACCAAGCATGTATAAAATAATGTTTGCTGAATCTTTAACATGTTTGTCAAAAGGACGAGTTAAAAGAAATGAGAAGAAATAACGAATGGACCCCTGCTGAAGAAGATGATCTGCTAAATAGAGTGTTTGGGAGCAAAGATCATTGTGGTCGAGTTAGAGGGATGGGGGGGGGAGTCGTAAGATGGATGTATTTCCTAAGTCAGGGGCTCAATCCAGTATGGGGAAAGTGGATGTAGAGGCACTTGTGGAAGATTAGAGCAAAGATTAGCTGAGGAAAGACCTGTCAATGACCAGAGGATGCAACAACAAATTCTAGCCATGTTATCACAATATGGACTTATACTAACTAATATTACTCCACCGCCTTCTGCAGATCTCACCCATTCTTCTTCTCAACCTCATCCTCAGTCTCAGCTCCAGCCTCCATCTCCACCTCCTTCTCTACCTTCTCTTCAAACTCTTTCTTTATCTTCTTCTCAACCTCTTTCTCAACCTCTATCTCAAACTCCTTAACCGACTATGATGAATCCATATCCATTCTCTGACATTGAGGTTTGTGTATATTCTAATAAGTGAATAATACCTAAAAATTAATTATTAATAAACATTATTCATATGTTTTTCCTAATGTGTAGGAACCAAGACCCTGTTGTCTTTCGCTCTGGATTGATAATGTCACTATACATGTAGCTGATGCTTTGTTGTTGAAATCTGCCTCTTCTTCTACTGTTCATCACACTCCCCTTCCTCCTTACTATGTGTGTGTGTCGCTCGACAAGATCTTGGTGGGCTTCGAGAATGTTAATCTCCCGGTACCAGTCAACAATTGGGTAACATTGATTCAAGCAAAATTTTCTTGTGTGGCTTGGCCACTGAGCTTGATATCGGTCGTCAATAAGGTACAATTTACTTTATTCACTTTGTAATATTTTTGCTTTGTTGTAGTCACTTAAAATTTATTTTTTTCAACTTAACTTTTAAAGGAACATGCAAGAGTAAACGAGGTAGTGCAAAGTACTACTCAGCCACAACCTCAGTTAGATGTTTACCCGACTATGGCAAAGCGAAGAAAACCGTTCATAACGAAGGCCAGCTACACTAAGCTAAGTGCTAACATGAGGAAGGTCTACGACAAGATTATGAAGCTTCCACCATCTGTGATCAACATCCCTTTAATATTGCCTGCACCGTTCTTTCATTACAAGGAAGATCAACAAACATCAATTGGATTTGGAGAAATCAAAGATATGATGGAGTGGAAGTGGATTGTGTTGACCTTAGTGCAAGAATATATATTGTAAGTGTTTTCCAACTTTTGTTCTTTATGTTTATCATTCATTTTATATTGTTAATTATTTTTAAAATTTTGATAAGGCACTTGAGTCAGAAGCTAACTCAGAGGGGGACTAGTAGAGTAGTATAATTTCTTTGTCCGCAAATAACTTCTTGTGAAATACCCCTAATTAATAAAACATTGATTAAACATATAATCAATTAAATTAAGGCCTAAACATGCCTTAAAAATAAATTAAACACAACAATGTTTAACCAAAAGCAAGAATTGCACCCTTTGACCTTTTAGGGTGATTAAATATCCAAACGAACTCCGTTTGACCTAAAATTTTAACCTGAGAATTATAACACATAAATGAACACATTAAAACCGTTTCCAAGGGAAACCAACCTCAGAAACTCATTGGAACACAAAATGTGCACTAAGCTTGCTTAAAGCACATTTTTGTGAGATTGTCTCCAAAATGAGTTCTATTTAATTTTAGGGTCTTGAATACCATTAAATATACTAATGTGACATAATGTGCCACATTAAAATGCTTAAATCAAAGTTTTTTCAAAAAACCCAAAAATATGTGCAATGTTTTGTGAATAATAACCAAATAGTGCATAAATAACATTTAATCTCTAAATCTAGTCTATGGTCAATATATTCCCTTGACCTTTGGCTAATATATTCCGCCAGTTTAAGACTTGTAACAAGGTGTGTTACCGTCCCCATATACAATTAAATACGACTCACTACATATGCCTTATTAAAAGTAATGTAAGTATGTTTCTTTTTATAATATTAACAAATAGCCTTATCTCTTCCACCTCTGATCATTGCCGCCTGCCCCATTAGCCCATCTTACCCATTAGCAGACATGAGCATCTGCAAAAGAAGGGGACACCAATCAAGAGGGAGATTGACAATAGAATACTTCACAGTAGTCGTGTGACGGACACTACCCGTTTACTAAAAGAGACATGGGACGACCGCACTCCGATAGGAGCATGTGGGCATGACAGACTTATTTATAAGTTAGTCGGGTAAGTAGTAATGTATCAGTACGGTACCCCATGCATGTAGACAAGTAGTGTTAGGAACACGAGAAGTAGTCAACTCCATGCTACGGACAGTGATGCAGATCACCTCAAAGATGGACGAGAGGAGCCACAATTAAACCAACGGGTTATAGAAACCAAGAACCTTCAACACAGAGTAGCAGACAGTACGCAATGAAGACAAGGAAACCTTTCGAAGACGATGACGCTGATAACAGAAACAGGAAACCCATTGTATGGACGAATAATATGTAGAACCTTCATAAGGATCAAGCAAGTTCTTACAATCCATAGGAATCTACCAAATGATGTGAACTTAAACGCATGACTAAGCAACGATGAAAGACAAGCTAGAACACTAACAGATGCCTCAAACAAGAAACAACCGTTATGATAACTAACAACCGTCGAATCGACTGAAATATACTACGCGCGGAAGCGACCAACAGGAATAGCCATCAAGGATGAATACGTGAGCGAACCTAGACAAGTAAAACTCGCAGAGAATAATGTGAAATGGAAGATGAAGTTGCAGAACTCTAATACGAGCACAACATATGGATTCCCCTGGCAGGAAGTAGGAAGAACCATACGAACGTTGACGCTAACCCAACACACGGGAAGATATATTATATATCGACACGAAGCAAGTATCAAAGAACTACAACAATGTGTTACTCCGGAACAAAACCACCGGGAGACACGGATGACAATCTTTATCTAAGTGAACATGAAGG
Source organism: Limonium bicolor (assembly GCA_023374045.1). NCBI lineage: Eukaryota > Viridiplantae > Streptophyta > Magnoliopsida > Caryophyllales > Plumbaginaceae > Limonium > Limonium bicolor. The sequence continues at coordinate 62,169 of JAIOTZ010000221.1, read as the reverse complement.
CTAGTACGTCTCCGTATTAGAAAGACAAGTGCAAAGAGCACTAAGTACTAATAATAGCCAATGTCATATGACACCTCAAGCTGAGAATCAGTAAGAGAAGATACATGCATGTATGCTAGTAATCCAAATGATGGGATATACAACAAAGGAAAAGAGGCAAACTGAACCTATGTTCATGGGTCTGCACCTCTGTACGGAGCGAGTGGGCCCATTAGAATGAATTCGGGAGAGAGCACAAACACGTGCCTAACCCTTTATATGTTTTGGAGCCCGGAGGGGCTAAAGTCGTACCCGTCTCTCTGATATGAGAATAATCTACTCCAAAGGTGGAAGACGCCACATGAGAGTTAGAGAACTCTATGAGAGCCAAGTATCCAGCGCTCCTTGTAGAGCGACTGTTGTATACTTGTGGGGTACGGGGGCGTAACCCTTTTTAAGGGGGGTAGAGCCTCTTGGCTGTGCACATGTTTGCACTGAATTTTGTTGTTTCGTATGCGGGCATACAGTAGTTTGTTGGTATGCGGGGCATACGATGTTGTTTGTTGGTTTGTTTTGTATGTGGGGCATACAGTGAGTTGGTGGTATGCGGGGCATACGTTGTTTGTTGTTGTTGTTTGGTTGTTTTGTGATGTTTTTGGTACGCGGGGCGTACGTTGTTGATTTGTTTGTGTGTGATGAACACTTGTATGTATGAATCTTATGAAATACTTGTTTGAATGATGTGTTTACACCCATGTGTGTAGTACCTTTTCGTGATATTTGTGATATATATAATTATAGTACCTTGTAGATTGATTACATACGGTATCACCTAGATACGAAATGAATCATTAGATATGGAATGTGGAATGATGGTATGGTATGGACACCTCGGGGAGGTTGTCAGGGTTTGTAGAACTGATAGGAAACGATGGTGCTGATGGATCACCTATATCCATATATGTTTGAACTAACGCCACAATTGATGGCTATGTGCTGTATAAGCGCAAGACGATGTGTGTAAATGATATATCACACAGATATACATCATGGGTTATATGGGTAGTTGTTAATACACCTATTTAAGTAAGCGACTTCGGGACGAAGTCTTTTTAAGGGGGGTAGATTGAAATACCCCTAATTAATAAAACATTTATTAAACATATAATCAATTAAATTAAGGCCTAAACATGCCTTAAAAATAAATTAAACACAACAATGTTTAATAGAAAGCAAGAATTGCACCCTTTGACCTTTTAGGGTGATTAAATATCCAAACGAACTCTGTTTGACCTAAAATTTTAACCTGAGCATTATAACACATAAATGAACACATTAAAACCATTTCCAAGGGAACCCAAGATCAGAAACTCATTGGAACACAAAATGTGCACTAAGCTTGCTTAAAGCACATTTTTGTGAGATTGTCTCCAAAATGAGTTCTATTTAATTTTATGGTCTTGAATACCCTTAAATATACTAATGTGACATAATGTGCCACATTAAAATGCTTAAATCAAAGTTTTTTCAAAAAAACCAAAAATATGTGCATTGTTTTGTGAATAATAACCAAATAGTGCAAAAATAACATTTAATCTCTTAATCTAGTCTATGGTCAATATATTCCCTTGACCTTTGGCTAATATATTCCGCCAGTTTAAGACTTGTAACCAGGTGTGTTACCATCCCCATATCCAATTAAATACGACTCACTACCTATGCCTTATTAAAAGTAATGTAAGTACGTTTCTTTTTATAATATTAACAAATAGCCTTATCTCTTCCACCTCTGATCATTGTTGCCTGCCCATCTTACCCATTAGCAGATGTGAGCACCTGCAAAAGTAGGGGACACCAATCACTTGTTATAAAAAGGTGAGCTATGTACATAATTAGTATATAATAACTAAACTAATTACTACCTATTTCTACCCATCTTGTCTGACTACTCCTGCAGGATAAGGGATCATTTCAGTTTGGAAAACTTCCCACTTGACTTCCTTGCCAAGCCTAAGCCTACCGCCTTATGATTATTGATTTCCCTTTTTTTCATTACCGTTCCCCCCAGCCGTAACATACATCTTCATCCTCTCTTCTGCTCCACCATAACCGACAGCAAGCTTCAATTCCAAGGACCAGCTCAATGGATTATAGGTAAACTCCTTATGCATGGTTACACCCATTTCCTTCCTTTCCTTCTCCTCTTTCCAATGAGACCAACCAATCCCATTTTTCATCCATCCCTTGCGTGTGAAGTGGAGCTGGAAGATAGGGCTATGCTTGGTTGAAAACCAGAAAAAAAAAGATGGAAACTTGATGAACTTTGAAGGTATTAAGCTAGCTTTAGACATGACTTTCAGCTCCCTCTTGGTTCCATTTTCTTCCTTGTTCTTTTTGACTCATTCCTTCCGTTTATACATATCCATTCAGTGGAAGAACTAACCTCATGAAGTTCCAACTCACGTGGGGCAAATAAATACCTTAAAAATCTTGTCTACCAAGGTAAACTAGAGTTTTCTCACCTTGCTGTGTACCCTAGCATACTCCTGCATGAATGGAGATTTAATACTTGTTTTTTTCTCCTAAAATCAGGCGGTAACAGTCCCTTACCTACCCTAAGAAACCAAGGTAAATATCATGCCATTAATAAGCTTAAACTAACCTTAATGACTCCTATATTATGTGGCTGATATATGTCCTGTTTCCATGCGTGAACTGCAGGTGAAAACACCTTGGAGTCTTGGGAAAATTTCTGCACAAACCGTAGGAAACAAGTCCACATATTAAGCTTGGAAAAGTGAGTGTTTTACTCCTTACCATTTCTGGTTTTGTTCCCTGTAATCTCTAGCTCATTTCCACCATTTCTTGCGTGTGTATTCAGTGGCTTTATCCACACTTTGGAAGAGAAGCAAAATCCAAGCCAAGAGAACACACCTTGACTATCTCGGTAACAAAGAAATCCACCTATGTTTGCCTGTTTTCTACCGGTTTGATTCCATGGTTCCAATGGTGTTTTAACACAAATTTTATGTGCAAAAATCAAGCGTGAACAACTCCACTAAATCCTACCATTATCAAGGTAACTTGATGATAGTTTGAACTAACATTATACCTTAATTAATTGTGGATACTACAAGGCTAATACAAGGTTGTTTCCTTGCATGATTGGCTGGCGCAAGGTTGTCCTAACCTTGGGGAAAATTCTGTAAAATTTTCAGAAGCCAAGGGTGTGATTAAAGGCTAGCAAAGTAAGCATAAACTAACCTCTAAATACTATATTATTAAGCTTATGTGTTAGTTATGTTAAAAACTAACTTAAGAAATTTTATCCAAAACAGCCGTGAGCATTTGAAGACTTGGCTGCTTGGATTTGCTTGAAAACATTGTAACTATACTAAACTTAGTATATGATAAAGTTTATATGTTATTTAGTTACATTAAATACAAGTCGTGAGTGAATAGAGCTTAAAATAGCTTAACTATGTATTATAATGTTTTATAACATTTTTAGTTGATAATATAAGGTTTAGATGACATATTATGTCATAGGAATTAATTAAATAATTTTAGGAAACATTAAAGGAAAACTATACTATCAGCCGTAAACATATAGTGTTTTATGACATTTATATGTAACATTTATTCTATGTTAATTATTGTAATAAGGCCATGCATTTTTAGGCCATTTAATTTATTGTTATATTAAGTTAAAAATGAATTTAGAATAAAAATATACATTACCGTAAGAGTTGGGGTTGATTTGCAATTTAAATAAATTTTAGAGGCTTAATGTAAATTAAGGCCGAAAACTATATATTAAAAACTTATTTCATGAATTTTATAAAGCTTATTAAAATTTGGGGTCAAAATGTAATTCTAGGAAGTTGGGGGCAAAACCGTAATAAAGAGAACTTGTGGTCAAATTGATGGTCAATGGGTCAACAAGGATCATATTAGGTGCTTTGACCAAATTAAAAGATATAAATAATTAAACTATGGTTTTATGGTGTTATCATAAGTTAAATATGGAATTTATAAAATTTATGGGGTGCAAGTGGTAAATACCGAAATTTGTGGGTTAAAATGGTTAATATTATACTTTATATCATAAGTATAAAGTTTGGGAATTTTTAGAATTATATAAATGGTTATATTAATAAAAGTGTATAATATATGGTTTTGTGACATTTACAAAGCATATTATATTAAGTGTGGCTAATATGTAAATATGGAAATAAGTGTGGGGCGCAAACAGAAATTAAAAACAGTTTGGGGCTGTTTGGAAAATAATGTAATATAAAACTATAGGTTATACAATTTATAAGTGTTAAAACAATGTAATATAACCCATATGTAACATTATATAATATGTGGGTTAATTGTGCAAATATAGAAAATATATGGTGCTGAAAGAGAGATTTAAAACCATAGTGTGCTGTTCAGTAACTATATACTTAAAAACCATATGTTATAATGAATTAATGGAATAAAATGATATAATATAAAGTATGTATAACATTACATAATATATGTGACAAGATTATAAATATAAGAATATATAATGTGCTGAAATGAAACTTAAACAAAGACCATGGTCTGTTCGGAATTATTGGGTTTATAAAAACATATGATATAATTACAATAAAGTTTAAATGATATAATATATGGTGAATATAACATGTTATAAAATATGTGGTGAACTTGTAATAAATATAAAGTGTGGGGATTGAAAAGATGATGGAATAAAACCTATGTGCCTTATTGGCAATAATATAGTTTTATTTAAAACTATAGGTTATAATGTGTTATAAAGTTTTAATGTTATAAATATGATATTTATAACATGGTATAATAATGTGTGGTTAGAATGTAATTAATGGAAACTATGTGAATAAAGAAATAATAAGTGTAATATATATATGCCTTACGGCAATTAATTATAGTTTTTGAAACTATATATCATAAAGTTAAATGAGATATAAAAATATCATATCATATGGTACAAGATATAAGTGTGATATTGTATGATTTTATGTGGTCAAAAGTATAGTTTATTAAAATTAACATGCTAGCATGCATATATATATATATATATATCAAAAATAAGGATATAAGCTATAGTATACAATGACATAAAATACTATGGTTAATATATGATTTTTGAATGGTTAAATAAACCTTGGATGGGAAATAACATGTATATAATACAAAGTTTTATATTTCATTAAGAAATCAATGTTTATATATACATATATAAACCGGCGCAATAACATGCATATATATTATGGTTTACAAACCATATAATAAGTAAATAATGAATATTAACTTATTAGTATAAATATATACTATAAAGTCATAAGGTTTTAAATGAATGCAACTTGTTACATAAATGAGAAGTTGTATAATACAAGCTATAGTAATAACCATGCAATATAAACTAACGTTGCATGGGATGCATGCAACTATAGGTTATAAAATATAACCATGCATGCAACTATAGGTTATAACATATACCTATGCACGTGATATAACAGTTGAATTAATTATACGAGAACGAACGAATTTGTATTAAGCGTAACGCTTATAAAGACTATGGGTTGGAAAATATAACTCTTACGTTTGAAAACGTTAACCAAGACGTTCAAATAAAAACCGACATCTTTGTTAAACCGAATATTAATACTTACTACGAGTAAGGAGTTTTTAAGGATAACGATACCTTAACTATTAACGGTTGAAATCCGGGGATGTAATACCGGGGTTACTGACGTATTTCGGAAATCCCGCGTCATATTGTCATGTGGATTGACACTTAGCATTCTTCGTATTTTTTTTAGACCGCCTGTCAGACGTGCACGCTTGAGAAGCTTAGTGGTCTACACTGCGCATCCTTAGTCTAAGGTGTACGGTATGTAAAGGGGTTTGATCCGGGTTGTCCTGAGGAATTCCTTGGGCTCGGATTTGTTTGATAACGTGTGTGATTATGTGTGTGATGGATATTTGTGTTTACTGTATTATTTATTTATGCACGAACGTCCTACGGGACTTATACTATGTCGACTATAGATCGCCTTATATAAAACTACATATGCGAGTTGTGTGATTGTGATTACCGTTGCCTGACCTAATACGCTAAGTATTACAAGTATGTAGTTATAAACTAAGTAAAACACTTAGGAACGGGACACGACATTGTCGGTCCCCAGAGCTTCGACTAGAACATAAATACTACCTAGAGTTATTCTAGGCATGCATAAGACCCACAGGGCAGCCAACAAAATAAGTGATGTTCTCCATAATTAAAAACTGTAACTGAATTACTGACTAACGAGGTTAACAGTGGAGTGTGAATGAATGTGATGTGGTACCCTAATCCAGACAGCCACCGGCTGCTGGTCGCGCGTAAAGATCTCTTGGGTTAACCTGTGTCAGGTTTTCCCTAGTTAATCCTGAACGAACCTAGATAGATCGTCAGGCGGAGTGTGCTACCGTTGGCACCAGGCCTTTGGCCACCTAAATGGACGCCTTTACAAAGGCAAAGTGAAATAGCCCGGAGTCTTCGGATGATCAAGGCAGTGAGCACCTTGTGTGTACGTGGGACTGGGGTCCAAGTGAGTATATTTCGGGTTGTCCTAATTGACGCCCGATAGTGCTAACCAAATCAAACGATATGTGAAGGCCCGGGGGGCCGAGTGTTGTAATACGTGATGATGTTAATAAACGACGCATGAGTTACCGATGCTATTGTATTGTGTGACGTGTGGCTGTGCTGTGTATATTTGTAATGACTGTTTGGATTGAATGGATGGTTATGTGATCATGCATGTTTGTTACAGTATTTATTATATCTGTAAAATGGTAAAGCATGAAATCAATCTAATATCAAGATGGTTAAAAATGACAAGTGACCAATAGGGTCCAGACCCGGCATACTCAGCGTCTATCGCTGAGACTACACTCATTGTGCAGGTTGCTGATCTCCGTCAAAGCCGAAGTGCGGGAACAGGGTAGTTAGGATTACTTTAATTATCACACATGGAATTTATTTGTATAACGATATCAGTCTGTGGATGTATGACGGTATGGTTGTGTTTATTTGGGATTTGAGTAGATGCTCACTTGTCAACTGTTATGGATGTGGACTTAGTATGTTGTATAGGAGATATCTCGTTGTCATAGCGGTTTAGTAGTGTTGTGTGTTTTGGTTGTTGGATTTAGTTCTGCTTCGTTACTCGCATGGGCGAGTAATGGCAGGTGACACCCGAGTGAGTTTTACTGTTGTTATTTATTATTCCGTTGTAACACCCCATCTCTAAATACAATGATCGTCGTCCTAAGTCCATCTTGTACATTAACAACGCAGCAGAAAAGTTCTACTAAATTGGTGTTACCGCCGTTAGTCACCCACGTGACTAACTAGGCCTATTCTCTTAACAAGTCACGGTCTGACTAACCGGATAATTACTCGAGCATCTAAAACATTACAATTCATAAACCACAACTTATACCGAGTATCTCATATCCTAATACATCATACTAACGTCTCATCAATATACTAAACGAGTGTACATGCAAAACTCGTGTAACAAATGTAAAAGCAACCCGAAGTACTCTACCCGCTCCCACTCTCAGGTTGAGTCCTCGTCTGGCACCTACCTGCAAAGTTTAAATCACTGGCCCCAAGGGGCTCAGTACATGGCTGGTTGCAAATGAGAAAATTGAAGACAAATAGAAAACTAAGAAAATTATCCAAGAAAATCTATAAATCTAAAAATGCCCACGGGTTGCAAAAATAATTCCCGGTCAAAGAGTATAGTGAACTAGAAGCTACCGGGGTCGAATCCACGGGGACTTAGTAATTAAACCTAATCCTAGAAATAAATTAAGAGGGTTGTCGTTTGTTTCGGTTTTTAAACTAAAAGTAGCAAGCGAGGAAATTAAATTAAATTGTGTAAAGAGATGAATAAAGCGGAACCTTGGGTTCAGGGGAATTCTTTGCTAGCTAGACTATATAATTAATCACCGGTTAATCGAGACTTGGATTGGCAAATTCTTTTTATCTCTTTAAGACTAAATCCTAGTCAAATTGAGCTCTTCTACCCGTAACACATTAGGCCGAATCACGAACCAATGCCATACAAATAAAAGGATTAAGCGCGAGAATTATTCTTGCATCTGAAGGTCCAATTAATTAATCTAATCAATTTTTCCACAGATTAACAGGTTGCTATGACCTTTCTATCACTCACCGGTCAGATCCTGACAGAAATTCGCATAGCTAATAATAAAATCTGCAGTTTTTATTAAAAGCGTAAATAAAAACAACAACCTGAACAATCCAAATAAATATCTCAAACAACCGGTAAAATAATCATATTATCAGTCTAACTATGAATTCCCCATCACCCAAGATTTAGTCCTTTAGCCTAACATAATTAAAGAAACAACACAAGAAGAGAGAATAGAAATCATCTTGCTATTAGTTCTAAAATTCGTCGGATGAAAGGTTGAGCAGATTGATGAAATTGGAGCAGAAAATATTCTTCTCCGGTGCTGGAATGGTCGCGAGAGAGCCCAGAGAGTGCAGAGCCTGTTCGTGCATATATTTCTGTCTGCCCATGTGTTCTGTCCGTCTCCTCCAAGAATATATATCCTCCTCAAAAAGTCTGTCCGTTCAAAATTATATAGCAAATAAAAATATGTAACTGTCCACTATTCGCGTCTGTCTGTCTTTTTTTTTTCCTTGTCTTTCTTCCTTTCTTTTCTCCTTTTTTTCTTATTTTTCCTTTCCCTCTCTCCTCTGCCGATCTGCGCCTCCCCCTCTTTCTCTCTCTTTTTTTATTTCTTTTCCTTTCTTTTTTTTTTCTCCTTTCTTTTTTCCTGCGCAAGTCTGCGCTTGAGACTCTCTTCTTTTTTTTTTTTTTTTTTTTTTTTTTTTCTCCTTTCTTTCTGCTTATCTTTCTTTTTTATTTTTTTTCCTTCCCCCACTTTCTTTTATATTTCCAATATCCCCCTACTTTTTCAATCCTTTCACGGCAATCTCGTACAAATATATATATCATATATAAATAATCGCACCGGACACAACTTTGACAGGGTCTAAATTCTTCATATGAGCTCCGATTTGTTCCCCGTTTGTGGCGTTGGAAAGCTCGTGAGGAGATCTATGCATTTCTATCATCATTTCCTGCTTTAAACATATAAATTGGCATCAGTTCTTGCCCAAAATAAGAGTCATGAAAAGCATAGGATAAGTGTGAAAAAGTGCATAAAAAGGTTGCATAAATAAGAATTTAGCACTAATAAAACCATATCAATTTCACACTTATCAAATCACCCCACACTTAGCCTTTTGCTTGTCCCCAAGCAAAACTCTCAAACACAAGTAAAACCAAGCTAATGAAACTCAACAGAAAAGGAAGAGCACAGAAGGAAAGAATTGCTAGCTTTACCAATCAAGGGGGCAATTCAAACTATTCAAAACAATTTATTCTTTCCAAAAACATGAAGTCATTCGGAGCTAACAAATGAGAAACAAACCATAAGATTCTTGCCTTTAACCTTGAGCCAATCCACCTTTTTCCTTCACAATCCATAGAAACGACAAGGGGCATGAAGTAAGATCATATTCCATCATACCTTTCAATGCCACATACTCTTGATCCATAAGAGAAATAATCTGTATTTCAGCACAACATTTGCACAAATATTTTCAATTAAAGCGCTTTCAATTTCTTTCACCACAGACTTTTCTCTCCACCCATGTAGCGGCTTTGGGTCAACTATCCCAGACCACAAGGACCTTAGGTAGCTAGGTGATAAAGCACCCCAAAGGACTTAATAACCAAGTGGACGAGGCCTGATTTGGATCAGAATTAAAATTAGCATGCTTAGGATCAGCGGAGTACCTTGCCTTGTTCTTTTCCAACCATTTCAATCCAGTTCATTCCAAGGCTCAAAGCTAAAAGCAAGGTTCAGATGGAGAATATTCTCACTTGTTTCAGCACTTTCAGAACAAAGACTTCATTTCATTCAGCAATTAAAAACCAGAAAATTTCAAAATTTTGCACCCCAAGATCAGCTAACCAACTAAACTTCCTCTATGGCTTCCTTCCAAGTTGAGCAATCACAGCAAGACTTTAACAAATGCAAGAGAAAAGAGCTTAGAGACGCACAAAAAAACAAGCGGCGAAGGAGCTTACCCCACCCCACACTTAGAGTGAAGCAATGTCCTCATTGCTTAGGAAGAATTAAAATTGCGCAAGCAATCCAACGGGGGAAACAAAATCGCACACAACAGATCAGAAGGGAGCATGTAAAATTTGCAAGAGAAGAAAAGGTAAGAATACTCCCCAGAGTCCGCTCAGGGTGTGTAGCAAGTCCAACCCCACACTTGAGTTCAGCTAAGCGACAAAGTAAGCAAGCTGAGAAATATAATCTGCAAAGCCAGAAGAACTCAAGTGGAACCAGACAAAACCATCAGTAGAAAAATAAGAGCCAAGGCTCTTGCAATAAGCATAACATCAGCGAACACACCACAAACTTAAAAGAAAAGAGCAAAATAAACAACTAAACTAAGAAAGGGAAAAGAGATACAAAACGGTGGGTTGCCTCCCACCAAGCTGCCCGGAGTTAGAGTCTCTGGCTAGACTTCACAAGATAGCATCAAGGAGGGCCGCCACAGCAGCGAGCAAGGGCTTTCTTCAGTCGGAAACGCCATTGCAAGCGCGGCTTCTTCAAAGATTCAGAATTCGGTGCTGGAGTAACATCAGAAACAACAGTAGAAACAGGAGTAGGAGAAGAAGAACTCTCAATAAAAGATACTCCATGTGCAGAAGGCTGAGAAAAAGGAGATCCAAGGTACTTCTTCAGACGAGCACCATTCACCTTGAAGACCTCTCCAGACTTGTTCTCTAGCTCGTAGGCACCATAGGAAGTGACTCCCACAACCTTAAAGGGGCCGGCCCAGTGGGACTTGAGCTTTCCAGGGAAGAGACGGAGTCTAGAGTTATATAAGAGAACCAAGTCACCAACCTTAAAATCTCTCCGTAGGATCATCTGGTCATGAATCCTCTTCGAACGCTCCTTGTAGATCCTGGAGCTATCATAAGCTTGCTCCCTTAACTCCTCAAGCTCAGACAATTGAAACTTTCGCTTCTCACCAGCAGCATTCAGATCAAAATTGAGGGCTTTCAAAGCCCAATAAGCTTTATGCTCTAGCTCAACTGGGAGATGACAAGACTTCCCATACACCAACTTAAAAGGAGACATCCCAATGGGAGTCTTGAATGCAGTTCTGTAAGCCCACAGAGCATCATCTAGTTTGACAGACCAATCCTTCCTGGAGGAGTTGACTGTCTTTTGAAGAATCCATTTCAGCTCTCGGTTACTCACTTCTGCTTGACCATTAGTTTGGGATGATAGGCAAAGCAACCTTATGAGTCACCCCATACTTAGACATCAAGGAATCAAAGGCCCTGTTGCAAAAGTGAGAACCACCATCACTGATGATAGCTCTGGGCACACCAAATCTAGTAAAGATGTTCTTCTTCAAAATTTAACCACAGTTTTAGCGTCAGCAGAAGGGCAGGGGATTGCTTCGACCCACTTGGAAACATAATCTACAGCAACAAGGATGTAGTGGTTTCCATGAGAAGAAGGAAATGGGCCAGCGAAGTCAATACCCCAAACATCAAACAACTCTACTTCAAGAATTCCCTTTGAGGCATCTCATGCCTTCTTGAAATGTTCCCCATCCTCTGGCAATTATCACAGTGAGAGCAGAAGCGGTGGACATCCTTGTGTAGAGTGGGCCAGTAGAAACCACACTCTAACACCTTAGCAGCTGTCCTAGTGGGACCATGGTGACCACCTGCCTCTCGAGAATGGCAGAACTCAATCACGCTATCAACTTCTTCATCGGGGAGGCATCTTCTTATCAAACCATCAGCACACACCCTAAAGAGATAGGGGTCCTCCCAAACATAATGACGGGCTTCAGAAAAATTCTTCCTCCGGTTGTAGCTTAGATCATGGGGAATCAAACCAGAGGCAAGATAGTTAGCCAGGTCAGCATACCATGGCTCTTTAACTTTCCCAATTACAAAGACTGCTCATCGGGGAAAAATTCATTTATGGGGACCCCGTCATCTGGAGTCTCAAGCCTAGACAGATGATCTGCAACTCCATTCTGCTTTCCTTGCTTATCAACAACTTCCAAGTCGAATTCTTGGAGAAGCAAGATCCATCTCAGGAGTCTGGGCTTAGAATCATTCTTTTGGAAGAGGTACTTCAAAGCAGAGTGATCGGTATGAGCAATTACCTTACTTCCCAGCAAATAGGACCTGAACTTATCAAGAGCAAACACCACAGCAAGTAGCTCCTTTTCAGTAGTGGTGTAATTCTTTTGGGCTTCAGATAGAGTCTTACTTGCATAAGTGATAACCCTCAGAATTTTGTCCTTCCTCTGACAGAGTGCAGCACCAACAGCATAATCACTAGCATCTGTCATGATCTCAAAAGGAAGAGACCAATCAGGAGGAACCACAATATGGAGCACGAAATAAAAATAACGTAAAAAATTACTTACCCTTGATAGTTTGAAAGCTTTCAAACACTCCTCTGAGAACTGAAATTTCACATCTTTCTGCAGAAGATCAGACAAGGGCTTGGCAATTTTGGAAAAATCCTGGATGAACCTCCTATAGAACCCTGCGTGACCCAGAAAAGATCTAACACCCTTAACTGAAGTGGGAGGAGGCAACTTCTCAATGACCTCCACCTTAGCCTTATCCACTTGAATACCATCTTTGGAGACCCTGTGACCAAGCACTATACCTTCCTGTACCATGAAATGGCACTTCTCCCAATTCAAAACCAAATGAGTCTCCTCACATCGCCCTAGTATCTGATCCAGCTGATCCAGACACACATCAAAACTCTGACCATACACAGAAAAGTCATCCATGAAAACTTCTATGCTCTTCTCAATAAAATCATTAAAAATCGCCATCATACATCGCTGAAATGTGGCTGGAGCATTACAAAGACCAAAGGGCATCCTCCTATAGGCAAAAGTACCATAAGGACAGGTGAAGGTGGTCTTCTCCTGATCCTCTGGCGCGATGGGAATCTGAAAATAACCACTATACCCATCAAGGAAGCAGTAGAACTCTTGCCCAGCTAACCTCTCTAACATTTGATCAATAAATGGTTGCGGGAAGTGATCCTTCCTTGTGGCTTCATTCAAGCGCCGGTAATCGATGCACATCCTCCAACCAGTGGTTTGCCTCTGAGGCACCAATTCACCTTTCTCATTGGGCACTGCACTATTCCCCCTTTCTTGGGAACAACTTGCACAGGAGAAACCCAACGGCTATCAGAGATGGGTAAATGATACCTGCATCCAGAAGCTTCAGAACTTCAGCTTTCACTACTTCTTTCAGGTTTGGATTCAATCTCCTCTGGGGCTGCCTCACTGGCTTGACACTATCTTCCATGTAATATCTGCCACTGACCACCCCAAAGCTCCCTTGTGCCTTCTTAACACCTCCAGAAGTCTGCTTTCCTGCGAAACAGACAAATGGAAGAAATAATAACAGGCAGGGCGCTACCTCTACCAAGAAATTACTTAAGATTTGAAGGGAGAGTTTTGAGTTCACGAGTAGGGGGCTTCTCTATTGAAGGAACGAGCCTCTGAGTAGGCCTGTCCAGTGGCTCCACAGGAGGAGCATAAGAGCGAAAGTAGGATCGACCCTGGTTAAGCTGCTGGACAACAGTAGCTACCTCAGTGCTCTCCTTATCATCCCTCAATTGAGTGGCACAACACCGCTCTAGCAATCAGAATTCTCAAGCAAGAAAGAACCAATTTGCAAATGAGAAAATTGAAGACAAATAAAATAACTAAGAAAATTATCCTAGAAAATCTATAAATCTAAAATACCCACGGGTTGCAAAATAAATCCCGGTCAAAGAGTATAGTGAACTAGAAGCTACCGGGTCGAATCCACGGGACTTAGTTATTAAATCTAATCCTAGAAATTAGTAAATTAAAAGGGTTGTCGTTTGTTTTGGTTTAAAAACTAAAAGTAGCAAGCGAGGAAATTAATTAAAACTGTGTAAAGAGATGAATGAAGCGGAACCTTGGGTTCAGGGGAATTCTTTGCTAGCTAGACTATATAATTAATCACCGGTTAATCGAGACTCGGATTGGCAAAATTCTTTTTTATCTCTTTAAGACTAAATCCTAGTCAAATTGAGCTCTTCTATCCGTAACATATTAGGCCGAATCACGAACTAATGCCATACAAATAAAAGGATTAAGCACGAGAATTATTCTTGCATCTGAAGGTCCAATTAATTAATCTAATCAATTTTTCCACAGATTAACAGGTTTGCTATGACCTTTCTATCACTCACCCGTCAGATCCTGACAGAATTCGCATAGCTAATAAAAATCTGCAGTTTTTATTAAAAGCGTAAATAAAACAACAACCTGAACAATCCAAATAAATCTCAAACAACCGGTAAATAATCATATTATCAGTCTAACTATGAATTCCCCATCACCCAAGATTTAGTCCTTTAGCCTAACATAATTAAAGAAACAACACAAGAAGAGAGAATAGAAATCATCTTGCTATTAGTTCTAAAATTCGTCGGATGAAAGGTTGAGCAGATTGATGAAATTGGAGCAGAAAATATTCTTCTCCGGTGCTGGAATGGTCGCGAGAGAGCCCAGAGAGTGCAGAGCCTGTTCGTGCATATATTTCTGTCTGCCCATGTGTTCTGTCCGTCTCCTCCAAGAATATATATCCTTCTCAAAAAGTCTGTCCGTTCAAAATTATATAGCAAATAAAAATATGTAACTGTCCACTATTCGCGTCTGTCTGTCTCTTTTTTTTCCTTGTCTTTCTTCCTTTCTTTTCTCCTTTTTTTCTTATTTTTCCTTTCCCTCTCTCCTCTGCCGATCTGCGCCTCCCCCTCTTCTCCTCTCTTCTTTTTTTATTTCTTTTCCTTTCTTTTTTTTTTCACTCCTTTCTTTCTTTTCCTGCGCAAGTCTGCGCTTGAGACTCTCTTCTTTTTTTGTTTTTTTTTGTTTTTTTTTGTTTTTACGATCCTTCTGCATTATCTTTCCTTTTTTAATTTTTTTCCTTCCCCCACTTTCTTTTATATTTCCATTATCCCCCTACTGTTTTTCAATCCTTTCACGGCAATCTCGTACAAATATATATATACATATATAAATACATCGCACCAGACACAACTTTGACAGGGTCTAAATTCTTCATATGAGCTCCGATTTGTTCCCCGTTTGTGGCGTTGGAAAGCTCGTGAGGAGATCTATGCATTTCTATCATCATTTCCTGCTTTAAACATATAAATTGGCATCAGTTCTTGCCCAAAATAAGAGTCATGAAAAGCATAGGATAAGTGTGAAAAAGTGCATAAAAAGGTTGCATAAATAAGAATTTAGCACTAATAAAACCATATCAATTTCACACTTATCACTGGTACAGAAAACGTGCGGCCCACAAGCTAGCAGGGTTACACATGACTACTTTGTCGTATACATGCAATTGTTTATTCATACAAATAATAATAAGAAGTACGATAACAAACAACACATTTATGTGAAACATTCACAGCTCAAATAAATCAAACGTCGTAATGGACGCCCATTAATGAGTAAGTTAGATCCCTAACTCCTGAGGCCTGAGAATTGTTTAGTTCTTGTGTTTGACCATACCTTATAAGTATCAACCGTTCTCTTAATAGAACTGGTTGTTGTCTAACTGAATTGTTTATTTTTGTCGGGTCAAGGTAACCCTAGCCAATGAGTTATTAGCTCCATTGGTTTAATAAACATTAATTCTTAAGTTATGAGGGGTGTAGGCTTGACCCTCCTACGCCTCCTGAATTTGCCTCCCACCTCGAACTGTTCACTCGAGCTGGTCGGGTCAGTTTGTCGACCCTAGGCGGAAGACAGATCTGATACAGATGCCGACCTCCTATCCTAAACATGCATGACCGGAGTCAGTCCCGAATTCCTCTTCTCCCAAGTTCCAGTTAGCTGAAGTCTCATTGACAATTTGTTAGTTAAACCTCTCTCGGTATTAACCAACTAATAATAGGGAGTATTTATAACCTTATACAATTGTTTACTAAACATAGTTAATGAACAAGCTCTGAATCAATTCATGTTAGTGTGCAATGGACACACAATAACAATACAATAAATCATTTCATGCTTAATCTTGCTTGGTCGTACCACAATAACACATAGCACACAAACCGAGGTAGACCTCGTTAGGAAACAAGCTACAAGAATCCCATACCGTACACCAGAGATTGGCTAGCTCTTACTCCCACGTTCGCCTAATCCGCCGAACGCCTCTGACTATCTAGATCTGTAATCAGAACTAGTATAGTATCATGTGTCTTAGAACTAGTTTGGTTCTCTCTTCAACTTAAACTCTTCCTAGGTTAACCCGAGTATAATAGTATACCGTTAAACGGGTTCGTTCATTTAGGAGCGTTTTCAAGCTCAACTCTAATTCATTAACATACTAACGTCGTTAGCAGTTATTTAGTTGCACAGTTAGCAACTTTATACTTATACGGACCTTATATAGGTTTTAGTATTTTTCACTATTCATCCGTATTTCACTATTCATTTATACGGTCTCGTATTCCACTATTTATGTATACGGCCTCGTATTTTACTATTCACCGTATTTCAATATTCACGTATACGTATTTTACTATTCACGTATATGTCTCGTATTTGACTATTCATATATACGTAGTTACTATTCATGTATACGTATTTCCTATTCATGTATACGTATTTACTATTCATGTATACGTATTTACTATTCATGTATACGTATACTATTCACGTATGCGAGTACTATTCATGTACACTAAAATTTTTCGTATACGTCCGTATGATACTCCGTATCATACGCATTTATTTCTTTTTCCAATATAACTTGTACTTTTATTAAAAACTCTAAGTATTGATTTCTCCTATACTTATTAAATTACGGGTATACCCCTCGTATACCTTAAGTTATATACGGGTCTCATTTAGCCCTGTCTTAACTCTGTTTCTTTTACAACTTGTTTCTAAATTCTTTATTTAATTTCCTTAACCTTCTAAACACATAAAAATGTGTTATTTACATTCCTTTCCCATAGTTTTCCTTTAATTTCTATTTTACTCATAATAAGTTCTAAACTTGTTATTTATTTTCTAATTTCTTCCAAAGTCTTACTTAATTAATTTCTTTACACTTTTGGTCAATTACCAAAATATACCCAAGTTTGACCAGTCTTTTATGGTCAAACCCCCTAACTTTCCATAATTTACAAAATTACCCCTAAAGTTAATTTAACTTAACTTTTTATTCCTTTATCCTTTTAATATCTAATCTTTTGCTACCAATTTTATTCTAGCTCCTCTAAACATTTTATAAATTGTCATTGCCAAGTTTGACCATGTTTGACCAGGGAAATTACCATTTTACCCTTGTGGTCTTTTCTTTTATCCTAACTCATTTATGAACCAATTTAACTCTAACTAATTTCTAATTTTCGTAATTAATTTTCCTACAGATTTTTGAACATCAAAAATCATTTTAAGCATCTATAAACCACCAGATTTAATTATCTAATGTTATAGTATATATATACCATCTTTTATTAACCTTAAATATACCAAAAACTTTATAAATTCCTTATAAAACTTATAAACTCCTTATAAATTGTAAACTTAATTCTACAATTATTTTATCATCATCTAAACTCTCAAATATTCCATATTGACCTCATATATTTTCGGTAATCACCATTAGGTACTAAAACTACTTAAATTTTACATATTACTCTTAAATATACTAATTCCTTTAATTTGACTAAGTTAGATAATTTTTCTAACTCAATTAATACCCTTAATTTTTGGCCACCATATAAATTATAGTATATGAATTTTTCTTGTATATTATGATAGCTTATATTAAAGCTTATATCTTAAGGAGTATAAATCTATTCTTAGATTTAATAAACATTAACTTTTAATAAGCTAAAAACTGAATATTAATCACCAAAATTTCGGCAATAAATAATAAGATGAACAATATATTAGATCATATATAGATCAACAATTAGAACCTTGAAATAGGTAGTTGTAGGATTTACCTTGTATATTAACCATTAGCTTAATATTTAAGCTTGATTTCCTTAGAAATTTTGACAGCAATTTGCTAGAGAAATTGGCTCCAAAATTGTACAACAAGATGAAGAATAAGATGGGTTAGTATCCCATGCCAATCGGCTGTAACAAAAACTAAAGAACAAGAAGTTTTCAAGAAGGCAATGTTTTACCTCGAGAATCAAAGGCACTTCTTCGTGGTTTTTCCAGAGAATCTGGGGGCACATGAGCTATGGTTGTAAAGATCTTGAAAATAGGATTCCAACGAGATACCAAGCTTGTGATTTGGAGTTAGGACGAGAAAGTTATGATTTCTACAAGGAAAGGTGTTCTTTAAGGCTCAAAACTAAGAACATTGGAATTGTTTTGTGTTGTTTCTTCAAAGAGAGGATGAGCTATGACATTGGAAGCTATCATTTGACAGGTAAGAGTCTGATTAATGATTCACTAAGGGGACAAGGTGATTTGGCAATCAATGAAAGTCTAAGTAGTTGGAATAGTGAATTTAACAGCAAATCACACTTGGTGACTCACCCTTGATGTCGGCAGCATAAGGTCTCATTTGACCTGATCATTTTTTTGTTTTTCCTTGTATTTATGTAACATTTTATGTATTAAACTCGTTCATAATGACTTATACCATGTGTTAGGTATGTTACATAGCCAAAAATGCCTTAAACACATTTTATGTGCTTCCAGGTTCACATTGATTATGCAATTTGTTTGGCTAGTTTATGTTCTTAGTAAATTTACAACCTTTAGATACTTTGTTCGTGAAATAGCATGTTGCTCATTCCAATTTAAACCAAGTCGTTTAGTGGTTTCTCCTTGACTTTCGTCAGTTTAGTACCGGTTTTTGTATGGACTTGTATACTTATTTTGTGTGTACACGTAATGGTTCCTATGACCATTTTATTGTTGTTCCCTTATTCCTTATTGGTATTTAGGCTCATTAGCCTTTTTTCCATGTATAAATGCTTAAGGCACATTTTCCTTTAAAGCACATTTTTTTGCGCGCTAAGGTGCGTTTTCGGTTTAAACGCTAACTCCGCTTAATGTGTATTACTAATCTTAGAGGTATTTCACATTTTAAATCTTCTTGGGAACTTATTGGTAGTTCTCTAATTTATTTGTGCTCTTTAAAACACCTTTTGCTCTAATTGTTCCTAAAGCATGTTTTGGTGTAAATTGTTTTTTAACACTTCTTCTAATGTTTCTAAGGCATGTTCTAGCTTAGTATATCCTAATTAGATAGTTCATTCATATATTAAGGTTTGGGGTATTTCCATCTACCCCCCTTAAAAGAACTTTGTTTGAAATACCCCGTAATTAAAATAGTGATTAATTAGGCTATAAGTTAATTTAGAAGCTTAATTAAGTATAAATAATCATGAGGGAACAAATCCCGAAGAAAACGGATCCTTAAAACGGATTAAAATCACTAATGACCTTAAAGCGCGTTTTTCGAGGTA
Source organism: Limonium bicolor (assembly GCA_023374045.1). NCBI lineage: Eukaryota > Viridiplantae > Streptophyta > Magnoliopsida > Caryophyllales > Plumbaginaceae > Limonium > Limonium bicolor. The sequence continues at coordinate 42,504 of JAIOTZ010000221.1, read as the reverse complement.
ACCGGGAAAAACGTGACTTTAAGCGGGTCAAACAGACTCGTACAATTTTGGTCAACTAATAATCATGAATAAATATTAGTGAGGCTTTAGAACCAATAAAATCAATAAACGAGGAATTAGTAAAAACTGTCAAAAACGGGAAGTTGTGGGGTGGAAACACAAATAACCAAAACTTGTGTCCACTTTTAAAATAAAAGTGTAAATTGTTTGTGTGTGTGGGCTGTCAGCCGATGGGCTCCCCCTCTCTCACACTCCCTCACACTCTCTTCTTATTTACAAACAAACAAAACAATTAAAAGCAAAAAGCAACTATATTACTTTACTCCCTCACTCACATTCTCTCTCTCCTCCACTCATTCTCTTCACTCACGTAATACCCCTCTCCCTCACTCTCTCTTTCTTCCTCTTCTTCACATGCGATTTCCATGGTGAAATAAGAGAACCCACACAAAACCTCTCTTCTCTCCTCTTGTAATCCCCTTTAATCTCTTCCAAAAATTATAAAAAGTATACCATTGGAATCCTCTCATCAAGAGCTACATTTCCATCCTTCCAAAGTTCGAAAACAACAACTTTCATCTCCATGGGTATGGAGCATTTGGAGCTTCAAGACCACCATTAGAACCACCTCCTTCTCCTTGTTCTATTAAGGTAAAAATATTCTCAAAACTCCATCTTTTTCTAGCCTTTGTGGGCAAAACGAAAATTTAACTAAACCCTTGTGTGGTTCCTTTTGTACCCAGCCGGTTTTGGCTTCTTTGAAGGGGTGGAAACCTTGTTCTTAAGCTCCTCTAAGTTTCATCTACTCTCGTGCAAGGTAATGAAACTCCTAAACCCTAGAATATACATTAAAAGCTTAAATAAGGATTAGTGTTGGTTTTAGTATTGAAGCATGTATATGAATGGTTTGTAGTGTTAGAGGAATTGAGATTACAAAACCGGTGGGAAGAGAAAAGAAGAGAGAAGGAAGAAGAAGGAAGGAGGAAAAGAAACTATAAGAAGAACAAGGTAAATGATGCTCTCTTGTGTAGTTTAGTAATGCATTATGTAACAGATTTTTAGGAGTAAAGATATGTAGTGTAAAATGGTAATGTTGTAGTAGTGTAATGTGTAGGAAGAAACAAGTGTTTTAAGCCTTAAAAGATATGTAAAACTTATTGAAAACATAAATGGGAGTCAATGTTTGAGTGTAGGAAATTTAATGTTGTTAGGGTAGTGTTTGTGTATGAGAATTGGGTATATTGGTATTGGTTATAAACAGGTGGTGTGGATCATTAATGTGTGAATAAACAATGTGGTGAGAGTATAAAATTAGGGGAGGTTATGGCAAAATTTACCTAGGAATAGAACACTTAAGAGTTTAGAAACTAGGTGAATGGCATAGGTTGTAACAGATTTTAATAGAGAAAGATAAAGGGTATATTAGGAGAGATAGTTAATGTAGTTGTAATGTATTAGAGGTGTTAAAGATGACATTAGAAGAGGGAGTTATAGAAGAAGGGTAAGTGTCAAAAACTGTAGCAAAATACATCAAGGAAGAAAACAGTGTAAGTGTTGAAGTGAAACTAGGAAATTATGTGTATAGGTTAGTATATAATTGTGTAATGAATTAAGAAATGAATTAGCATGATTTAGAGCGTTTAAATAGTCTAAAACATGTTAGGAGGTATGTAGGAACATTGGGGGAAGAGCAAATGGGGTGATCTTGAAATTGGAAGGAAAAAATAAGGCCGGCCTAGCACAATCTGCTACCGTCGCGACCCACAGCCTGGATCGGACGCGCTGGGTCGGACAAGGCCTGACACAATGATAATAAAAACATTCTGGAATGGTCCGACCCAGGGCCGTGAGTCGGACATGGGTCGGACAGGCAAAAAAAAACTGTTGTCGAAGTTTCTGACTCCGTCCGACCCAGAGGGTGAGTCGGACGTGGGTCGGACAGGGCTTGGACAACAGACCTGAAACAATCTGGAATGGTCCGACCCAGAGGTGTATGGGTCGGACGGAATAGTGCTGGGTCGGACGGGAAGAATTTCAGAGGACGAGAATCTACTGGAATGGTCCGACCCAGGGCTTGGGTCGGACGATGGGTCGGACGGCCCATAACTTACAAAAAAAAATGTATAACTATAGTAAGTGTGTGTGTATATATATATATATATATATATATATACCCACATATACATATGTACATATATACATGAGAATACCATTGTTAAGTAATGAAAAGTAAACAAACAAAATGTAAGTATAGGAATGCAAAGACTTAGTAAGTATGAGTTAGGAAACGTAAGAGTAATCGAATTAAGTTAATGATAGTTAGATTAATCATTCGATTGCATGTATATCATAGGATTTGATTGTGACACCGGAGGAACATTCGGAAACACGTACAACGGTGAACGATATGAATTCCTCATGCCCCGTATGCTACCTTGGTTACTCTGATTTGTGTGTTGTGTGCGAATTGATCACCAAATAAGATGAATGCACGAATCGGAGTTATCATGCTTATTTGTGAATATGTAGTGATGTATACTATTGTATAGGATCTTTAAATCATAGTTTGTATAATTCATGAAATGTATGGATGGATATGAATGTGTGTGTGAATGTTGTATTGTACTGTGACCGATTATTAATTGTGATTGGACTTCTAACTGATTCCTAACAAGCTAACCAATCTAACTTAAATTGGTAATTAAATTGGAATGAGTAGAAGTCCGATATAGTTTCGGCCACGCGTGAGGATGAGGAGACACAAGAGGTTGGATCCGATTCCTGACTCTTAAACTGGTCCGCGGCCCAAACCCCTTAAATGGGTAGCATCCCGGATTGGTGAGTCAAGTAAATCCCGGTGGTGGGACGGTGTAGTCCCCGGGCCGGAGGTCATACCGACTTAACTTGAGTATAAGTAAGTAAGTAAGAATGAGTAAGTAAGTAAATGAAGGTAAGTAAGTAAAAGTAAGAGCAAGTAATGTGTAATGAGTAAAAGAGTAAACGCATTCCGATTAACCCGGATGCATAATTTGGCTAACCTTGTGAAGGTAAGTATTGTGTATGACATTGTAATGTTTCTTGGACTGTGTAATGTATTGTATATATATGTATGTTGTATGCAAAGCATGTATGTATGTACGTAATAAATGAACGGCATGTTTAGTGGACGTCAAATAGTCGGCGTGCCCTTGTTAGCACTCGGTATATGCGGAGTTTATGCGCAGCTTTTGCTGAGCCCCTTGGGGCACCGTTTTTAATATGAATGCAGGTGCAAGAGAGGGATGAAGCTGTTGAAGACTTAGTTTATTTTCTTTGTCTTCTTTTTGGATTGTAAACAATGAATGATGATTGGTGTACTGAGTAGTACATGGCTGTAGTTTTTGAATAGCCAGTGTACCATGGGGTACACCTTTTTGGAATACTGTGAAGGGATTTGATTGGTATAGATGAGTAGTTGGTAGGTACTCATTCTTTTGGAAAGATTGGAAAGGGATGTAAGTATACACTTTAAATACTCGGTGATCCATTGATGTAAGTATTTGGTATGTGATATTTTGGTAAGTAATATAGTAGCTCGGTATATTATGTTCATCAGACCGTCACTGTAAGTAGTAATAGCCTAGCTAGCCGTATGGGCGGTTAGCGGCGTTGTACCACCCGCCGTAGTAAGTAGTAGTCTTCCGCTGCGTACTGATGGGATTAAGAGGATGATTGGACGGTAAGCATAGGATTAACGGTTGGGGTGTTACATTTGTCCCCAAAGTTCCTATGTATCTATATCTCTTAGAACACACAGGTAACTTCACACTAAAAGACCATATAGATCACTCAATATCTGTATAGGCATTCTGACTATATATATATATATATTTACCACACTTGTCACACAACATGTCTTTTGCATGTTTTAGTAATCAAAATACTCTTTGTATATTCTTTGATGTATACTCCTCGAGTAACCGGTCCGGAGACAAAGGTTTTCATGTCCTCGAGTTCATGAGCGAGTAATACAGAAAATACATGTCAACTCCAAATCCACTTTATGCTACTGCATCTACTCTTAACGTGGTTAATTGTGACCACTTGTAGGGAGTTTCAGGAATCATCCGACCCTGATGTGATCAGCATCAGTGTTGAACTATCCTTTCACCCCTATTTGTGTTCAGTTTTCCTGATCTGGCCAAGATCAAGTTCTACCTCCCACGTCAACTTCAAACATCCGAATAATTATTCATGTAGCATTTTATATCTTTTAGTCCTTCTAGTCATAATCATAAATCAATACATCTCCAAATTATGGAACTCAGTCCATCAGTCATTCTTAATTCACCTCTCAGCAATTACTTAGAGAATTTAATTCCTACCAGGTTCTATATCGGTCTCATACCGATTCATACCTCATAACATTACCATATTTGGTCTCATATCAATACATATCATAGGGATTTTAATTCCCCTGGAGTTTCTACTCCTCTTTTCCTGAATTCTCGCACCGAAGTTAACGAGGTCGTCCTCTAATACATCTGGTATTCGCATTTAATTGTGCGTAATAACCACAACCACATAAGAATGAATACATGTGTTTATATAACATACGTATCAAACATCATAACTAATTGTATTATGTTATGCACACTGTAGGTTACGTACTCAATACGTGAAATACAGGCTAAGCGATTGTACGCTCTACCCCCCTTAAAATGGATTACGCCCACGTAATCAACATTATATCATCCTTGAACATAGGTTCAAGATGTTTATGTGTCATGGAGCATTCTAGGTTCCATGTAGTCTATCTCACATTATGATTGGGTCAGAGGGTCTTCACCATGGTAATGGCTTAGTCTCTGTATCAAGGATTCTTATTGGTGTTCATACCAATCTTACAACTGTGTTCCAGTGTAGTCTCTAAGGCTCCAAAGTATTTGGTAGATAAGTCGTATATTTTATTCGACTGGAAGATGTGACACATCCTTCCTTCTTCTCCTTTGTTAGGTATATCAAACCTTTAAGATACGGTCCACTAGCTTCTGCTGCGCGACTCTGATAATCTTGGGGCTTAGTTTGCCCTTCCTATCCTCTCAATATGTTTACAGCTCCTTTGTATCCTTATAACTTAGGAATAAAGTTCTCTTTAATGGACACGTGGTATCTTTATCTAGGGTTCATGTTGTTGTAGCTTGTCTATCTAGTTCTCTGGAGATCTGATAATCATGCTCTTATTATGCTTTCCAGCGTCTGAATTGTTCCCTACTAACTGACTCTCAGTCTAAGATTCCTGTGTAATCTAGACTTACTGTTCAGTGCTTATTGCTCTTCACAGTTTCCTCAAAAATCTTGAGACATATAAACTATTTATACTTACTAATCAGTGCTCCTCGCACTTCATAATTCTTAATTGTTTCCTCATGGAATGAGTTCTTTGACTCTTTTAATCTCATTGGTTTAACTGAGTTCCTCCTCCTCCATTGTTCACGGTAACTTGTTTTGGTGTGAGTTTGCATCTCTGACTGTCGTACGGAGGCGACTACTTCTCGTGCTCCTTACACTACTCGTTTACATATATGGGGTACCTTACTGATACATTGCTACTTACCCGACTAACTTATAAATAAGTCCATCAGGCCCACAAGCTCCTTTGGAGTGCGGTCATCCCACATCTCGTTTAAGTATCCTCGTAGTGTTCGTCACATGCTTAGTTACAACTAATTGTGAAGTATTCTGTTGTCGATCTCCTCTTTCATCATTCCCTAAAATGCACATGTCGTTCTTCTTGAACTTAATCAAGGAATATCCATCAACTGGGTTCATAACTGCATTATACCTTCTGTATTTAGTACGGACTCGATCCTTAGTAATTTGAGGTCTCTTTCCTTAGAGCCTCTTATCTATTTCTCATGTCGATCCACTAGGAATGCACTTCCAGTTCCTCACGGAATGGACAGTGTGCTTCCTGTGAAATCTTTCATCACATGGTCCAGGCTACTGGCGTTACTGCACAGTCTGTCTCCCATTTCACCTTACTTACATCGTTTTTAATTCATAAATCTGATTGCTTTCGTGTCAATATTTGATGGCTTATATATAGTGGTTGCTTTGCGTGCACCATAACTTAATTACCTGACAGGTATTATTCTCATGGCCTCCACTATCGAAGTAGCTTTAGCTGTCTTATATTGCCCATTGATGGCACAATTCTTCAATCGTTTTACTTCACATCTGTCTTACTTCAATCCTTCATGGTGTAAACACACTAGAAGTTCTCTAATTTCGGTGTTTGGCGGTTGCCGTATCGTGTTGTAAAATGGTTATCTCTTAATATGAAGGTGTTCTGCTTCAATCTCAGGTTCGTAAGTAGGCTAATTTCTCTCACATTCTTTCATCCTTTATGATGTTATTTACCATGTAATTTAACCGGTTACTGAAAAGTCTCCGTTGAATCACAAGCTCTTTTGAGCGTTGGTCACTTGACGTGCCATACTGCGCACTCACAATGTTTATCTCTGACGATTGCTGATTCTTAAATCCTGGGTGTTGGATATGAGGTCTGTCTCTATAGCCTTCCATATTATTTATGTGTACTGGAATGTTCTAAGGTAATTTCAAGGTCTACGGTTCCCATTCTCCAATAGAGAGTATTCAATCTCTAAGAAGTGAAAGCCCTTTTGAGGGGTTTATTCCCACTCAGGCCTCACAACAAGGAGAGGTATCCCCACCCTAAAAGGAAGTGGTTCGTTCTCCATCCGTTATATATCTCACATTCTCATTGGTGCCCTTTCCTGGCAATTCTCCTCAATTTAGTATAGGTTTTTAACCACTCGTATGTACGAGTTGTAGTTCATTCATGGCCTATATAAGCCTTTTTATGCTTCCTGAGCCTCGAGCTCTGATGTATTACATCCTTGGCTCGTAGGCCCTTAATGCTTGATTATCTCAAGTGATAGCCGGTGTTCGGTTCACTGTTGTATTCTTATCATCTGTAGGTTATCCACGTAATTCTCTAGTTCTCTGAACTCTGTCAATGTTGGGTCACATCTTGGATGTATATTGGGTTTCACAATAAGTTGCTGTATCTCGCTTCCTGCTGTGGAAGTTCGCTTAGGTAATCCGATGTTAATCAGTGTCTGTGACAATACCTTCGCTCTCATAGACTTGCGTCTTTTAGCAATTAAGGATTCGTTTTCATTAGGATCTGCCTTCGGTGTCTAAGTCGGTATTTATCCTGGCTATCATGTGCTGCCATGTCAATACTTTGTTCAACAGTCGTTGACTACGCCACCCACTAATGACTAATCATACTTGGGTGTTAATGAGTTAGGCAAGCAATACTAACCATCGTTTATGGGTCTTTTTCTGCTCAACTATACCAACTCTATGGTGTAGTCCTTTTGAGGTTCTCCTTTTGTGATTGCACGTCTTTGATCCTAGGTAGGTCATTGCTTAAATTTGTTTTCTCTGATTCGTTTCTGGGGTTTATCAACATCTTCAATGAAGAGTGTTAATGGTATTATTCTGGGAGTTCATCCCATTTTTATTGAAAGTTGTTATGTCCTCCATCTTCATTGTATGTCGTAATACCTTCCTTGTAGGTTATTACTTACATCTGGTCTTCTCACATTGTTGAGTAATCTTTACGGTTCTTCCATTCAAGGTTAGGCTTGGTTTTGGGTTGATGTTCTTACCTGTAGTGTCGGTTGTCTGTTGTTTGATGCTCACGTCGTTTAGTTCCTGACCAAGTCCAGCTCCCTGCTGACTGGTGTATTGATTTAGTTGTCATGGTAGGCCGTCAGGCCCTTCCATTGTTTCGCTCTTCAGTCTTAAGGATTTGTAATCCGGTGTTAATATGTATTATACCTGTGGTTTTTACCATTTGGTCTTCACGGCTTCCTATAAAGCTTCATTGCGGCGGCACTTGCCAAGCAAGTGCGCCATGCAAGATGGGCTATCGGTACTGTGTACGTCGGCAATGGTACATTCTCCTAAACTCCATGTAGGTGGTAGTCCATGGACTCCTTCTTTGCCCTTTTTGGCTTTGGTTAATTGATTATCTGGGCAGCTTCCTGACTGCTTTTGATTGTATAGTTACTTATCAGGGTATTCCTTTCTGAGGGAACCCTTTTTCTTTCGCTTTCGCCTTGGTTCTCACTCTCATTCCCACACCTTCGTCGAGGTTATCGAGTATTGACTCTGCTTAGGCACTACGTCGTAGTCCTATCTTGGAGTATGACTTGCATATGCATTCGTAGTCGTCTGGGCTATTGCAGTTAGGTCTTTGCAACCCCTTTTTTTGTAGGTTCGGAGTTACCCGCTTCATAAACTTTTAGGTAGTCCCTATGCTCTTGCGCGGTATTATCCCACTGTTATTGCTCCCTTGGATTGTTGTCCGGTGTTTCTGTCACTTCTCTTGTCCTCTTATTGCACTTGTAGTACTTTCCTTCTTACTGGTATGGCGGGGTTATATCGACTGCGTAGCATGTCGACCCATGTTGCCGGTAATTATTATTCTCTCATTGGTAGGATTCCGCTGGTAGCGCCTGTTTCAACGTTGCGCTCCAATTGGACCTTCAAGTCTTGAAAGACTATTGCATAACGAGGTGCTTCTCGTATTGCATAATGCTAAGTAATTGCCAGATCGGGTTTTCCCGAGTAAGAGAAAGCTTGTCTTCTCTCTGGCGTTCATTTCTGGTATCTTAGAACCAGGGGCGCGGAGGGCGGGTCAGGTATTATAGATATCCGATACACATCGGGGAATCCTAACTAACGCACCTCTCGCACTAACACTCAACCCTTATCCCAAAGTCTAAAGTTCCTAACTCGGTAATTCCTAAGCTCGGTATTTTCCAGTCATCAGAGCGTTTGTAACACCCCATCTCTAAATACAATGATCGTCGCCCTAAGTCCATCTCGTACATTAACAACGCAGCGGAAAAGTTCTACTAAATTGGTGTTACCGCCGTTAGTCACCCACGTGACTAACTAGGCCTATTCTCTTACAAGTCACGGTCTGACTAACCGGATAATTACTCGAGCATCTAAAACATTACAATTCATAAACACTTATACCGAGTATCTCATATCCTAATACATCATACTAACTCTCATCAATATACTAAACGAGTGTACATGCACAACTCGTGTAACAAATGTAAAAGCAACCCGAAGTACTCTACCCGCCCACTCTCAGGTTGAGTCCTCGTCTACCTACCTGCAAAGTTTAAATCACAGGCCCCAAGGGGCTCAGCACATGGTTGGTACAGAAAACGTGCAGCCCACAAGCTAGCAGGGTTACACACGACTACTTTGTCGTATACATGCAATTGTTTATTCATACAAATAATAATAAGAAGTACGATAACAAACAACACATTTATGTGAAACATTCACAGCTCAAATAAATCAAACGTCGTAATGGATGCCCATTAATGAGTAAGTTAGATCCTAACTCCTGAGGCCTGAGAATTGTTTAGTTCTCGTGTTTGACCATACCTTATAAGTGTCAACCGTTCTCTTAATAGAACTGGTTGTTCTCTAACTGAATTGTTTATTTTTGTCGGGTCAAGGTAACCCTAGCCAATGAGTTATTAGCTCCATTGGTTTAATAAACATTAATTCTTAAGTTATGAGGGGTGTAGGCTTGACCCTCCTGCGCCTCCTGAATTTGCCTCCCACCTCGAACTGTTCACTCGAGCTGGTCGGGTCAGTTTGTCGACCCTAGGCGGAAGACAGATCTGATACAGATGCCGACCTCCTACCTAAACATGCATGACCGGAGTCAGTCCTCTTCTCCAAGTTCCAGTTAGCTGAAGTCTCATTGACAATTTGTTAGTTAAACCTCTCTCGGTATTAACCAACTAACAGGGAGTATTTATAACCTTATACAATTGTTTACTAAACATAGTTAATGAACAAGCTCTGAATCAATTGTTAGTGTGCAATGGACACACAATAACAATACAATAAATCGGTTTCATGCTTAATCTTGCTTGGTCGTATCACAATAACACATAGCACACAAACCGAGGTAGACCTCGTTAGCAAACAAGCTACAAGAATCCCATACCGTACACCGGAGATTGGCTAGCTCTTAATCCAATGTTCGCCTAGTCCGCCGAAGGCCTCTGACTATCTAGATCTGTAACCAGAACTAGTATTAGTATCTGTGTCTTAGAACTAGTTTGGTTCTCTTTCAACTTAAACCTCTTCCTAGGTTAACCCGGGTATAATAGTATACCGTTAAACGGGTTCGTTCATTTAGGAGCGTTTTCAAGCTCAATTCTAATTCATTAACATACTAACGTCGTTAGCAGTTATTTAGTTGCACAGTTAGCAACTTTAGACTTATACGGACCTTGTATTAGGTTTTAGTATTTTTCACTATTCATCCGTATTTCACTATTCATTTATACGGTCTCGTATTCACTATTTATTATACGGCCTCGTATTTTACTATTCACCGTATTTCACTTCACGTATACGTCTCGTATTTGACTATTCATATACGTAGTTACTATTCATGTATACGTATTTACTATTCATGTATACGTATTTACTATTCATGTATACGTATTTACTATTCATGTATACGTATACTATTCACTATACGAGTACTATTCATGTACACTAAAATTTTTCGTATACGTCCGTATGATACTCCGTATCATACGTATTTATTTCTTTTTCCAATATAACTTGTATTTTATTAAAAATACTCTAAGTATTGATTTCTCCTATACTTATTAAATTACGGGTATACCCCTCGTATACCTTAAGTTATATACGGGTCTCGTTTCCCTGTCTTAACTCTGTTTCTTTTACAACTTGTTTCTAAATTCTTTATTTAATTTCCTTAACCTTCTAAACACATAAAAATGTGTTATTTACTTCCTTCCCATAGTTTTCTTTAATTTCTATTTTACTCATAATAAGTTCTAAACTTGTTATTATTTATTTCTAATTTCTTCCAAAGTCTTACTTAATTAATTTCTTTATACTTTTGGTCAATTACCAAAATATACCCAAGTTTGACCAGTCTTTTATGGTCAAACCCCCTAACTTTCCATAATTTACAAATTACCCCTAAAGTTAATTTAACTTAACTTTTTATTCCTTTATCCTTTTAATATCTAATCTTTTGCTACCAATTTTATTCTAGCTCCTCTAAACATTTTATAAACTGTCATTGACCAAGTTTGACCACGTTTGACCAGGGAAATTACCATTTTACCCTTGTGGTCTTTTCTTTTATCCTAACTCATTTATGAACCAATTTAACTCCAACTAATTTCTAATTTTCGTAACTAATTTTCCTACAGATTTTTGAACATCAAAAATCATTTTAACATCTAAACCACCAGATTTAATTATCTAATGTTATAGTATATATATACCATCTTTTATTAACCAAATATACCAAAAACCTTATAAATTCCTTATAACACTTATAAACTCTTTATAAATTGTAAACTTAATTCTACAATTATTCTCATCATCTAAACTCTCAAAAATTCCATATTGACCTCATATATTTTCGGTAATCACCATTAGGTACTAAAACTTCTTAAATTTTACATATTACTCTTAATTATACTAATTCCTTTAATTTAACTAAGTTAGATATTTTTTCTAACTCAATTAATACCCTTAATTTTCGGCCATATAAATTATAGTTATGAATTTTTCTTGTATATTATGATAGCTTATATTAAAGCTTATATCATAAGGAGTATAAATCTATTCTTAGATTTAATAAACATTAACTTTTAATAAGCTAAAAACTGAATATTAATCACCAAAATTTCGGCAATAAATAATAAGATGAACAATATGTTAGATCATATATAGATCAACAATTAGAACCTTGAAATAGGTAGTTGTAGGATTTACCTTGTATATTAACCATTAGCTTAATATTTAAGCTTGATTTCCTTAGAAATTTTGACAGCAATTTGCTGGAGAAATTGGCTCCAAAATTGTACAACAAGATGAAGAATAAGATGGGTTAGTATCCCAATGCCAATCGGCTGTAACAAAAACCAAAGAACAAGAAGTTTTCAAGAAGGCAATGTTTTACCTCGAGAATCAAAGGCACTTATTCGTGGTTTTTCCTCAGAATCTGGGGGCTCATGAGCTATGGTTGTAAAGCTCTTGAAAATAGGATTCCAATGAGATACCAAGCTTGTGATTTGGAGTTAGGACGAGAAAGTTATGATTTCTACAAGGAAAGGTGTTCTTTAAGGCTCAAAACTAAGAACATTGGAATTGTTTTGTGTTGTTTCTTCAAAGAGAGGATGAGCTACGACATTGGAAGCTATCATTTGACAGGTAAGAGTCTGATTAATGATTCACTAAGGGGACAAGGTGATTTGGCAATTAATGAAAGTCTAAGTAGTTGGAATAGTGAATTTAAAAGCAAATCACCTTGGTGACTCACCCTTGATCGGCAGCATAGGTCTCATTTGACCTATTATTTTTTTGTTTTTCCTTGTATTTATGTAACATTTTATGTATTAAACTCGTTCATAATGACTTATACCATGTGTTAGGTATGTTATATAGCCAAAAATGCCTTAAAACACATTTTATGTGCTTCCAGGTTCACATTGATTATGCAATTTGTTTTGGCTAGTTTATGTTCTTAGTACATTTACAACCTTTAGATACTTTGTTCATGAAATAGCATGTTGCTCATTCCAATTTAAACCAAGTCGTTTAGTGGTTTCTCCTTGACTTTCGTCAGTTTAGTACCAGTTTTTGTGTGGACTTGTATACTTATTTTGTGTGTACACGTAATGGTTCCTATGACCATTTTATTGTTTTTCCCTTATTCCTTATTGGTATTTAGGCTCATTAGCCTTTTAGTTCCATGTATAAATGCTTAAGGCACATTTTCCTTTAAAGCATATTTTTTTGCGCGCTAAGGTGCGTTTTCGGTTTAAATGCTAACTCCGCTTAATGTGTATTACTAATCTTAGAGGTATTTCACATTTTAATCTTCTTGGGAACTTATTGGTAGTTCCCTAATTTATTTGTGCTCTTTAAAACACCTTTTGCTCTAATTGTTCCTAAAGCATGTTTTGGTGTAAATTGTTGTTTAACACTTCTTCTAATGTTTCTAAGGCACGTTCTAGCCTTAGTATATCCTAATTAGATAGTTCATTAATATATTAAGGTTTGGGGTATTTCCATCTACCCCCCTTAAAAGAACTTTGTCCCTAAAGTTCCTATGTATCTATATCTCTTAGAACACACAGGTAACTTCACACTAAAAGATCATATAGAGCACTCAATATCTGTATAAGCATTCTGACTCATAAGGTCTGTCATATGTGTATATATATATATATATATTTACCACACTTGTCACACAACATGTCTTTTGCATGTTTTAGTAATCAAAATACTCTTTGTATATTCTTTGATGTATACTCCTCGAGTAACCAGTCCGGAGACAAAGGTTTTCATGTCCTCGAGTTCATGAGCGAGTAATACAGAAAATACATGTCAACTCCAAATCCACTTTAAGCTATTGCATCTACTCTTAATGTGGTTAATTGTGACCACTTGTAGGGAGTTTCAGGAATCATCCGACCCTGATGTGATCAGCATCAGTGTTGAACTATCCTTTCACCCCTATTTGTGTTCAGTTTTCCCTGATCTGGCCAAGATCAAGTTCTACCTCCCACGTCAAATTCAAACATCCAAATAATTATTCATGTAGCATTTTATATCTTTTAGTCCTTCTACTCATAATCATAAATCAATACATCTCCAAATTATGGAACTCAGTCCATCAGTCATTCTTAATTCACCTTCCAACAATTACTTAAAGAATTTAATTCCTACCAGGTTCTATATTGGTCTCATACCGATTCATACCTCATAACATTACCATATTTGGTCTCATATCAATACATATCATAGGGATTTTAATTCCCCTGGAGTTTTTACTCCTCTTTTCCTGAATTCTCGCACCAAAGTTAACGAGGTCGTCCTCTAATACATCTGGTATTCGTATTTAATTATGCGTAATAACCACAATCACATAAAAATGAATACATGTGTTTATATAACATACGTATCAACCATCACAACTAATTGTATTGTGCTATGCACACTGTAGGTTACGTACTCAATACGTGAAATATAGGCTAAGCGATTGTACGCTCTACCCCCCTTAAAATGGATTACGCCCACGTAATCAACATTATATCATCCTTGAACATAGGTTCAAGATGTTTATGTGTCATGGAGCATTCTAGGTTCCATGTAGTCTATCTCACATTATGATTGGGTCAGAGGGTCTTCACCATGGTAATGCTTAGTCTCTGTATCAAGGATTCTTATTGGTGTTCATACCAATCTTACAACTGTGTTCCAGTGTAGTCTCTAAGGCTCCAAAGTATTTGGTAGATAATTCGTATAATTTATTCGACTAGAAGATGTGTGACACATCCTCCCTTCTTCTCCTTTGTTAGGTATATCAAACCCTTTTAAGATACGGTCCACTAGCTTCTGCTACACGACTCTGATAATCTTGGGGCTTAGTTTTCCCTTCCTATCCTCTCCAATATGTTTACAGCTCCTTTGTATCCTTATAACTTAGGAATAAAGTTCTCTTTAATTGACATGTGGTATCTTTATCTACACACAGTCGTTCATGTTGTTATAGCTTGTCTATCCAGTTCTCTGGAGATCTGATGTTCATGCTCTTATTACGCTTTCCAGCGTCTGAATTGTTCCCTACTAACTGACTTTCAGTCTAAGATTCCTGTGTAATCTGGACTTACTGTTCAGTGCTTATTGCTCTTCACAGTTCCCTCCAAAAATCTAGAGACATATAAACTCTTTATACTTACTAATCAGTGCTCCTCGCACTTCATAATTCTTAATTGTTTCCTCCTAGAATGAGTTCTTAGACTCTTTTAATCTCATTGGTTTAACTGAGTTACTCCTCCTCTATTGTTCACGGTAACTTGTTGTTTTGGTGTGAGTTTGCATCTCTAACTGTCGTATGGAGGCGACTACTTCTCATGCTCCTTACACTACTCGTTTACATATATGGGGTACCTTACTGATACATTGCTACTTACCCGACTAACTTATAAATAAGTCCATCAGGCCCACAAGCTCCTTTGGAGTGCGGTCGTCCCACATCTCGTTTAAGTATCCTTGTAGTGTTTGTCACATGCTTAGTTACAACTAATTGTGAAGTATTCTGTTGTCGATCTCCTCTTTCATCATTCCCTAAAATGCACATGTCGTTTTTCTTGAACTTAATCAAGGAATATCCATCAACTGGGTTCATAACTGCATTATACCTTCTGTATTTAGTACGGACTCGATCGTTTAGTAATTTGAGGTCTCTTTCCTTAGAGCCTCTTATCTCTTTTCTCATGTCGATCCACTAGGAATGCAGTTCCAGTTCCTCACGGAATGGACAGTGTGCTTCCTATGAAATCTTTCATCACTTGGTCCAGGCTACTAGCGTTACTGCACACTCTGTCTCCCATTTCATCACCTTACTTACATCATGTTTTAATTCATAAATCTGATTGCTTTCGTGTCAATATTTGATGGCTTATATATAGTGGTTGCTTTGTCATGCACCATAACTTAATTTACCTGACAGGTATTATTCTCATGGCCGCCACTATCGAAGTAGCTTTAGCTGTCTTATATTGCCCATTGATGGCACAATTCTTCAATCGTTTTATTTCAACATCTTGTCTTACTCTCAATCTCCTTCATGGTGTAAACACACTAGAAGTTCTCTAATTTCGGTGTTTGGCGGTTGCCGTATCGTGTTGTAAAATGGTTATCTCTTAATATGAAGGTGTTCTGCTTTAATCTCAGGTTCGTAAGTAGGTTAATTTCTCTCACATTCTTTCATCCTTTATGATGTTATTTACCATGTAATTTAACCGGTTACTGAAATAGTCCTCCGATGAATCACAAGCTCTTTTGAGCGTTGGTCACTTGACGTGCCATTCTACGCACTCACAATGTTTATCTCTAACGATTGCTGATTCTTAAATCCTGGGTGTTGGGTATGAGGTATGTCTCTACAGCCTTCCATATTATTTATGTGTATCTGGAATGTTCTAAGGTAATTTCAAGGTCTACGGTTCCCATTCTCTAATGGAGAGTATTCAATCTCTAAGAAGTGAAAGCCCCTTTTGAGGGGTTTATTCCCACTCAAGGCCTCACAACAAGGAGAGGTATCCCCACCCTAAAGAAGTGGTTCGTTCTCCACCTCCGTTATTGTATCATCTCACTATTCTCATTGGTGCTCTTTCCTGGCAATTCCTCCTCAATTTAGTATAGTTTTTTTTAACCACTCGTATGTACGAGTTGTAGTTCACTCATGGCCTATATAAGCCTCTTTTTTTTGCTTCCCTGAGCCTCGAGCTCTGATGTAATTAGCATCCTTGGCTCGTGGGCCCTTAATGCTTGATTAATCTCAAATGATAGCCGGTGTTCGGTTCACTGTTGTATTCTTAGTCATCTGTAGGTTATCCAAGTAATTCTCTAGTTCTCTGAACTCTGTCTGAAATACCCCAAACCTTGATATGTTGTTAAACATTTAAACTATGGTATGTAAAGGCTAGAAAGTGCCTTAGAAACATCAGTGAACAATTTAAACCATAGTAAAATGCAATAAAGCACTAAGATACAGTTTGAGCAAAACATGCTCTAAGCTTGGAGTGAACTTGGTTAGGTCCCAAAGAACCTACCAAGACAAAAAAAAATAGTCAATTATGATTTAATAAGGCTAATTAAGTCCTTAGGAAACCTTGGTAGACAGTTAAACCAAATAAAACACAAGAATATACCTTAAAGTCAATAAGAGCAAAAATGTGCTCTAAACTTGGGATAAATTTATATAAGACCTAAAGGTTATACCTATACCTTATAGATATTTTAATGAACATTAAACCAATTAGCAAAGAAAACCAAGCTTGAAAACAAGTTAAAACACAAAATGTGCTTTAAGGAGTCTTAAAGCACATTTTTGAAAAAATTGTCTTGTAAATGAGTTTTGAATGGCCAAATGTCCATCATTACTCTTTAATTAACATGTGTACTATATAGTATCACATTTGGAAGTCTATATCAATGGGAAATCAAAAATTTCACTTCTATGTGCCTTGTTTTTATGAATAGTGACTTTAATAAGCAAGGTTATAACATATGTCAATGTAAGTAATTTAATTAGTCAACAAAGACCAAAACACCTCTAGACTACTAATGGGGGCCGGTTTTTATGAGGTGAGTCATGACCTTGTAAGTTAACAAAACAAATAACTAATGATAAAGCAAGTTACTATTTGCTTTATTACATAATATCTCTTAAAAAGGCAAACTTATCTTCATTCTCTCTTTCCTTCTTGCATTCCCACGGTTCCAACTCCATCTTCCTCCTATCTTTCACGGTAATACTACACCACCACCATTAAACTCCATCTTTGATCTCTTGTAACTCCTAGCTCCATGGTCCAAATTCAATTTCAAGACCACCATTCTTCTAGTTGGAGCAAGCTCTACACTTCTATCTTTTCAAATCTTCAAAAGCCTCATTTCGGTACCAAGGAGATTCACCATTGATGGAGCTTGACTTCATCTTTTCACACCTTGTTGTTCTCCTTTGCTTCAAGGTAAGGAAACTCAAAGAAAATCCATGTTTCCTCCATGTTTTGTGTTGTCCGAAAATTCACCATTAATGGTGTCTTCTCTTGTTCTTCCATAGCCTCATTTCAATCTTCAAAGGGTTTGGAGGAGTCCTCTCTTGATACTTATTCAAGCTCTCTTCCAATTCCAAGGTAAAACAATTACCTTAATGTGTTAAGACAATATATGTGCCTAGGGTTTACAATGAGATGGAGCATAATGCTTGAATACTCATTCTATTATTTGTACATTGTTTAGAAGTTGACAAACAACCAAACAACCTTACCGGTTTTACAAGGAAACAAGAAAGAAGTTGATGAGTGTCTAAATGAGCATGTTTTAGGGGAGTATTTCATATGTTTAATCAACACTTTTCATGCTCATTTCTCCACTCTAGCTTGTTTTCCTCTAGTTTTATGTTTCATTGGTGTCTTACACATTTATTGTTTAAACGGGAGGAATAACATAGATAGGAGTAAAGTAGATGAGAGAGGAACGCGTGGGCGCAAACGGATCCAAAATCGGAGCTGAAACGAAGAAGATAAAGCATTTTCTTTGCTTCTGGTCCGGACCTCCCCTGTGGACCGCCCCTGTGGGGGTCCAGTCAATTTCGGAACATGGAAAATCGCCTCTGGTGTGGACCGCCCCTGTGGGGCGGTCCGACGCGTATTTTTGCCCAGATTTGAGTTTTAAAACGGGGATTTTAGGGACACTTCTCCCCATTCTTGAACCACGACTCCACCAGTCGAAAACACAGGGAAAGAAGGCGAAAAAAGGGAAAGAAGAGGAGAAAGAAGAGGAAAAAGAAGAAGAAAGAGCTCACCTTCTCCAAAGCTTCCAAGCTCCATTAATGGCTTCTTCTTCTCCCTTTTATGCTTTTCTTTTCTCTATGGCTGTGTAGAATCATTTGTAGCTAGGGATTGGGGATTTTGTCCCAAAATCCCTAAACTCCATTGTTGAATCTTGAACTTGTGTTTGTGCTTTATTTTAGTCTTTGAGCTTAATGAAGATGATTATTGAGTGTTTATGACTTCTAAACTCGTTGCTCATGACTTGGGGATTTGTTAAGGGTTTTGCTCAATCTGTCTTCTATTTGTTAAATTGGTTGGTTTGGCCTACCGATTAGTTGAGCATTATTGTGGGATTCTATCAAAATGATATTCTGAGATAGAAACCTAAACCGTTGGGGACTAAATCAATGTTAGCCGATTTTCACTGATTTTGAGATGAGGTTCTCATTGCAACTTAGGGTAGATTTGTGCTTAATGCTTCTGATTGAATTGGGGATTTGAACGAGCATTCAGTCCCCGTTAAATTGGTTAGGATTAATAGACCGGGATTTGGTTATTAATTAAATTCCTGTTGTTTAGCTATGAGTTCGAGGTTCAGCCATTGGTAGAAAGGGATGACGGGTGCGAATATCCTATCCCGAGCTACACCTATCCTAGATTAGATAGTTTAGTGTTTATTGCTTTCCTTTATTTCTCCAATTACAACCCAAAAACCCAAAACCCCTAATTTACATTATGCACTTTTGTATATATCCTCTTGCAGATTTACTAAGCTTATAATTAGCTAGACAGTTACGAAGTCCTGTGGATACGACCTTTTGTACTATAATGATTGGGTTCACTGCCCATAGTTAGCAAGATAGTTTCAACATTATTTTGCCCAACAAGTTTTTGGCGCCGTTGCCGGGGACTTCGGTCCAACTATTGTTTATTATCTGTTTAGTTTCTGTGCATATTTTTCATTTCATTTATTTCCCCCTTTTGTGTATAAATTTGTGTTACTTTTTTTTTTAGGAACCTATCTCTGATGGATGGTCTTGATGATCAAGCAGAAGATTGTTACGGCTACACCTCGGAGCAACCTACGACCAATACATTGATTGTCAAGGTGTGGATCCTTTCATATGTGCCCTCCTTGTGAGGATCTAATCTCAAGATCGGAGACTCTCATGGAGAACCGGTTCTTATCTGTCAATCCAAACCCCACTGAACAAGACATCAGTCGATGGATCAGTGCCAAGAGAGTGGAGGAGACCAGAAGAGTGCTTATTGTTCTGAGATCAGGCAAGGGTAGCTTCACCCACTCTGGAGGATCTTAGTGCTAGAATGAACACCATCGACATGAACCAGCTCATTACACTTGCTCGAAGGGAGCAACAACCAGAGAGTGAAATGGTCCATGAAGTGAGCATCAGACTAAGGAAAAAGACCTCGACATGAACCAACTGAAGCTCTATTCCAAATTATTAGAGATGAACGCGATGATGGAAGGTCTACTAAACCTTGCATCGCAGCAACCGGAGAGCGAAATGGTTCATAACGTGGATCACCTTACTGGAGGACTTGAGTTGCCCTCTATCACCTCCCCCGTTCGAACCTGAGAAAACGTCATTCAACCATCTGCCTGAGTTCGAAGACAAGCCATCAGAGGACCGCTTCCACCTTGACTTCATGGAGTCTCCTCCCTCTGAAGTCAACTACCGTTATTTCCCCTCCTTCTCTGTGCTCCACCCAGAAGATAAGGATGGACCACCTCCCTCTGAAGTTGATTTTCATCAAGGCTCTTCCCATGAGCCTCACCAAGAAGTTGAGGACATTTACATCCTCGAATTTGAGGAGGAGGAGGAGCCATCAAACTTTGATCTTCACTTGAAGGATCAAGGCCCCCACCCGTGCACTAATGAAGTTGGGTGGAAGCTCAACGTACACCCGCTAAGTGTGGAGGCCACCTTCCCATTTGATCCGGGACCAAAGATTGAAGACAAAGTCCGCTCCGGAGTTCTCCCTGCACCGCTCACTGAAGATAAGGATGTTTACATCCATGAATTTGAAGAGGAGGCTCCACCACAGTTTGATCCTCGTACCAAGGATCACCCACCTCAACACTTCCACCTGATGAACGATCGGTGGAGTTTACACTTTCACATCCTAAGTGTTGAGGCCACATTTCCTTTTGATCCGGGTCGTTCTTCATTGCTAGATGATGCCCGCCCAACCCACCCGTTGAAGCCGACTTCAACGTTCATATTCGATCCCGGATGACTTCACGGTGGTATGGTCTAGCCAAAGACCTTAAAGAAGGGCCGCTTACCGGGAGGCAACCCGGATTTCATTTCGTGTCCTGTCTTTTAAATTCTGTTAGTTTAGATTTTGCATTGTTTTCAATAATGGGCTATTTTGGCATTCTTTGGACTTGCCCTTTTACGCCCAATTGGTGGCGTCTGTGTTGTGAATATTTTGGAAACAGGTAAGCCCCTCTGAAAAAGGGATGGAATTAGGAACAATTACAAAGGAACCTCTGGCGAAATTTTCCAAGAGGACCTTCATCTCCAACGATTGAAGGTAGCACCTCAACGACCCCTCCCACTTGCAATTGTGCGGGCACCCTATCTTCCTTCCGCATCTTATCGGGGAGTACTCGTTTCACCCTTCCTTTAATATTTGCCCACAACGACTCCACTATTTTATTTCCTGTTTTTGGTTTTCGTTCTCCTTTGGTTTTGTTTTTGTTAACCCTTAACTCCAGTTGTAGTTTGGTTGTTCTAGTGTTTTTGCAGGTGCACCTTCAGTCCACACCGCAACTAAGCTACGCTACTTGAGGCTGAAGCTCAAGTGTGGGGGAGTTCTACAAACTGATAGCAATAGCAATCTCAGGGGAGTACTAGTTTCTTTTAGTTTTCGTTCTCTCTTCTCTAATTTTGAATCTGCAAATCTGGGGATAGCTGCTGTGGTATAATGGTGTTTATGTCCCTTGTTTCCTCTTTTGCCTGCTTCGTGAAAGGTCTTCTGAAACCTTCCCCGGTTTGTTTGGTGAACAATGAGGACATTGTTCAAGTTAAGTGTGGGGGAGTGACCTTTTCGGCGAATTGCGTGCTTAAATGTTAGATCTCTCTGCTTATCTTGTGATTGTCCAAAATAAAAAAAAACTTGGACCCTTGTTTGTGAGTTGTTCTCATTAAGAACAAATACTATTATGAGTTGTGGGATAAATGCTTAAATTTTTCTTTTTGATTGCTTTTGAGGAGCATTTTACATGCGGTGTGGCCAAGTGATCTTAATGGTTGGATTTTTATTGCTTTGGGGTTCCTTCTGTCTTCTTTCTTAGGGATTGCTAAGGGGTGCTTCTTCGTGAAAATCCTTTAAGGGACTTGTGAGACGCCATTGGTAACCAACAATGAGAGTTGAGTGTTCTTAAATGCAAAGGCTTGATGCCAAAATGTTATCCTCTCATCTCTTATGCAAAAGTGAAACAAATGCATAAATCTATTTTTCCTTTTGTTTTCTTCTCAATGCCCATTCTTGAGAGAAGTTGGCCACGGTAAAAGCTCTCCAAGTTACCTAATCTTTAGAACTTTGAAGCACTCCGGATCATACCCCGAAACTCTAGTTTTTGTTTTTCCCCTAAGTTCACCCATGCCACCACTAAGAGATGGTTCAGACTCCTCAAAGGTTTTAATCACTTTTTGCTTCTTCTCTTATCCTACAATTCATGTTAGTATTTGTTAGTCTTGAGCATTCCTTACTTGCTTAGGGGCTTGGTTTTGCTTGAGGACAAGCAAAAAGGTAAGTGTGGGGGTGTGATGAGTGTCTAAATGAGCATGTTTTAGGGGAGTATTTCATATGTTTAATCAACACTTTTCATGCTCATTTCTCCACTCTGGCTTGTTTTCCTCTAGTTTTATGTTTCATTGGTGTCTTACACATTTATTGTTTAAACGGAAGGAATAACATAGATAGGAGTAAAGTAGATGAAGAGAGGAACGCGTGGGCGCAAACGGATCCAAAATCGGAGCTGAAACGAAGAAGATAAAGCATTTTCTTTGCTTCTGGTCCGGACCTCCCCTGTGGACCGCCCCTGTGGGGCGGTCCAGTCAATTTCGGAACACGGAAAATCGCCTCTGGTGTGGACCGCCCCACCGGGGCGGTCCGACGCGTATTTTTGCCCAGATTTGAGTTTTAAAACGGGGATTTTAGGGACACTTCTCCCCATTCTTGAACCACGACTCCACCAGTCGAAACACTGAAAAAGAAGCGAAAAAGAAGGGAAAGAAGAGAGAAAGAAGAGAAGAAAGAGCTCACCTTCTCCAAAGCTTCCAAGCTCCATTAATGGCTTTTCTTCTCCCTTTTATGCTTTTCTTTTCTCTATGGCTGTGTAGAATATTTGTAGCTAGGGATTGGGGATTTGTCCCAAAATCCCTAACTCCATTGTTGATCTTGAACTTGTGTTTGTGCTTTATTTTAGTCTTTGAGCTTAATGAAGATGATTATTGAGTGTTTATGACTTCTAAACTCGTTGCTCATGACTTGGGGATTGTTAAGGGTTTTGCTCAATCTGTCTTCTATTTTGTTAAATTGGTTGGTTGGCCTACCGATTAGTTGAGCATATTGTGGGATTCTATCAAAATGATATTCTGAGATAGAAACCTAAACCGTTGGGGACTAAATCAATGTTAGCCGATTTTCACTGATTTTGAGATGAGGTTCTCATTGCAACTTAGGGTAGATTTGTGCTTAATGCTTCTGATTGAATGGGGATTTGAACGAGCATTCAGTCCCCGTTAAATTGGTTAGGATTAATAGACGGGATTGGGATTTGGTATTAATTAAATTCCTGTTGTTTAGCTATGAGTTCGAGGTTCAGCCATTGGTAGAAAGGGGATGACGGGTGCGAATATCCTATCCGAGCTACACTATCCTAGATTAGATAGTTTAGTGTTTATTGCTTTCCTTTATTTCTCCAATTACAACCCAAAAACCCAAAACCCCTAATTTACAATTATGCACTTTTGTATATATCCTCTTGCGATTTACTAAGCTTATAATTAGCTAGACAGTTACGAAGTCCATGTGGATACGACCTTGTTGTACTATAATGATTGGGTTCACTGCCCATAGTTAGCAAGATAGTTTCAACATTATTTTGCCCAACAGAAGTTTGTGAGGAAAAAGAGGTAAACAAACTATCTCAATGTAGTTTAAATGCCTTAGGAAAATGAGCTTGATTTGCTTAATAAAATACCTAAGGAGCCAAAGGTGAATGACCTAGAAAATGCTCTCAAGGAAACTATTAAGGGGCATATGTGATGTTGAGTGTATTTGCAGGTTAAAGGCAATATACTATGTGGAAATTCAGTGTTTATGGTTTATGCAATTTAAGGGCCTAAGAGCCATGTTATTTAAGGGCCTAAGTGCCAAGCAATTTAATTGTGCACTATATTGTGATGTGGTGTAAATTTGGTGAAGTTTTGTGTGTGAGAAGGTCTGGATGGATTTAGGTGTTCTTGAATGTTTAATGGTGAAAACCATGAGTTTTGGAATGATGATGTGCTAAGAGAACCCATGGCAAAATTTGTATGATGTATAAGGAGTTTTAAGTGCTTAAATGACTTTGGTGAACTAGGATATGTTAGGAAAGGATAATGTTTTACTAAGAAAGAAACATGTTTTAAGGTGTTCTAAAGTGCTACAAGGACTTTGGTTTGTCTTGGAAGTTCTAGGAATCAATGAGTGTTTTAGGATGTAATAAAGTCTTGGAGAAGTTTGTTTAAGGTTTAGGTTGTTGAATAAGGAGGGAATGATGTTTAGGTAAGGATTTCGAGTAAGGAATTTTAAGAAGTTGTGAAAAGAAGATTTGGGTTAGTAAGAAGAGATGCTTGGGAAATGATGTTGTGATGAGGGAGACATCTTGGTATAGTAGTCATTATAGGTGAAACACCACTTAGAAAACCAAATGGAGAATGTTACAAGTGTTAAGAGATTTTGTAAGAAAAAATTGGGTAGCAAGTTGGACAATGTTGTAAGGTGATCAAAGTGATATTTTGGTATTAGAATATGCCTAAGTTCATGTATGAAGTTTGGGTAATCAATGGATGAAGAGAATAGATGAAACAAGACTTGAAAATGTCATAATTGGGATTCTGTTACAGTGGTCCGAGACCTAGGTAGTGGATGATGTCCCGGAACATACACAAAAGGGCCGAAAGTTCACAAGAGCTTTGGTCCGGGACTTGGGGTGAGTACAAGGTCCCGGACCACCCTGTTAAAAGTAACCGAGAGTTTCTGTAAGTGTTGGTCCGGGACTTAAGGTAAGGACCAAGTCCGGACCATTCTGAAAATGTTGTTTAAGGTATAAAAATGATGTGTAATGATGGGGATTGACAAGTAATGATATTATAAGATTGTTAAGGACATGTTAAGTGAGTTAAAATGTAAAGTTATGTAACTAGGTTAACGGGGAAAAGTTATAAGCATTAGACATTAAATAATCATGCTACCCCGATGTTAATAAAGTACATGTAATGTTATCAGTTGTTCGAGAATTGCTCGAGGAACATAAGTGGACGTGATAGAGTGGACTCCGGTGACAGGTATGGTTTTCTTGCAACCTGTGTCCTACCGGATTACACCGGCTTGTATGCCAATGTGTTTTTCTGTGTGTTTGCCACGTTATAAGATAAATCATGAAATGAGTTTACAGTCGTTATTGTTGTTGTATGTTACGTGCCGATACCGGTAACCTCGAATGCGCTTGAAGGGCTAGTTAACCACTATTAGGTAAACGTAAGAGAACGGTATCCGGTGATAACGTTCCCGACCTAAGGAACGTTTTGACCACGGCTATGCGTGAGTTAGTCATGTGATGTTTGTGTGTGAATTTATGACTCTCCCTTCCCTTGTGTGTGTCTAACAAGACTTAACCCAATGTTTGTGATTGTTTAATAAAGTTCAATGTTGAACTTCTAACAAGTGCTAACGGGGGAAATGAGGAGTCCGGTCTGTTCCGGCCACGCGTGTGAGTAGGGGGTCATTGTCATATCAGGTTCGATCCTCTCTGTATGTTATGGTTGTTTTCCAATTTGGTTTCCAACCTTCCCTTTAGCTTAACCAAGGCTATTACTGACTCACGTCGGGCCACAGGGGCATACTATGTTATGTTTGTTCGGTGTGCTTGGATCACTATATCCGAGACACCTTATGTTAAGTTATCCGTTCATTAACGGGACGGTAACGAGTTATGTAATGAGCTTATCATGAGACTGGCAACATTCTCTAGGCTACAAGTGAACTGACTATGTTTGGGCCGGTTCATAAGGGGAACCGTACCCATTATGTTATGTATTGTTGTATGATGCAATATCTATTGCGATGTTATTATGTACACGTTGAAACGTGAAAAGTGTTGTTATGTGTTGATATGTGATGAATGTCATATGTTGTAAAATGTGGAGTATGTGGATCATGGATATGAATCCCGGTTTGTGATGAGAGGCGTTTAAGGATAACCCGATAATGGGTAGATGTCGTCTATTAAGGAAGTATCTCCATTAGAGGAGAAACACTCTAGGGGTAATGAATATCATGAGTGACCTATCAAGTATGGATATGTTATCTGTTGTTGAGCCCATTGAGGCGGAATGATCGTGTTGTGTGTTTTAAGTTACATGCATGATTCAAATAAAATCAATCGCATGCTAAGACGACAATTAGTTGTGCGTGGCCCGGTAGCATGTGGGTTGCGGGATTACCATACCAGCAAAGGTGCTGAGCCCCTTGGGGGCCACCCTTTCTCTTCTTTTCCTATTTCAGGTTCAAGGAGCTGGAAGCCGTTCGAGAGTAGGACGGGGTAGTCGTTGTACATGGGTAATCATGTAAGTTGTATATATACAGTAGGTGTAGTAAGACCGAAGTTGTTATCGGCATCAGTTTGTTAATACTCGGTACAGTTGGAAGGTATGTGTATGTTTTGTTGTTAATGGAAAGGGATAATAATGTGTAGTCACTCGGGAATCTAGTCCATCAGACCGGTACAATGTTTATGTAATAGCCTTGTTAGCCACGTGGGTGGTTAACGGCGTGTAACACCAACGAGTTAAGTAATGTGTGTGGAGGGTGATTTTTCGGTATGAGGGGGGCTATCTAAATATGGTTCTTGACTGAAAAGCCTAGATCCTAAAAAATGTCATTCTGTGGAGGGTGATTTTTCGGTATGAGGGGGGCTATCTAAATATGGTTCTTGACTGAAAAGCCTAGATCCTAAAAAATGCCATTCTGTGGAGGGTGAAAACCCGTTATTCTGACATCCCTCAAATACCTACTACATCGTCCGTCTTTCCCAGAAAGCTTAATGGGGAGTGTTAGTGAACACTACACCCGCTCTCAATGGGCTCCACGCGGACTTATGCCCTAAGGGCGGAATTGACTAGAGTCGCCACCTAGTTTGACCTAAGAACTAGGAAGGAAGGGAAGGAGGGTTCTAAGAACCGTTGGTTGACTCTGAATTTGTTGCCTAAGGATAGGACTTATCTGATCAGATCAGAGATTCTATTATGGGTTCGCACTGGGTTACACCCCTTATAAGTGGCAACGACCACGACTTTGGATTGGTGCCCGAGGAAACCTCGGTCTCCAATTGTCGGGATTGCCTTCTTTCAAAACCTTATTAGAGAGATTCAATTAAAGCCAAAGGATAGGATTGAGATGGAGGAGAGAAAGAGAGTGGATGAGGCGAGCTTTTCTGCCAAGCTAGCGCCAAGAAGAAGAATTGGTGAATTCAAAAGAGTATAGAATGAAGATTTGGGAAAAGTTTGAGGTTGAGTGAATAGACAAGACTTGGAGTTTGATGGTATGAAGTTTGTGGGAGCCGAAGAAGGCTTGCGTGTTTTGAGAGATATGAGAGTCACCTTAAAAGGGGAAAAGAGTTTTTTGTTTGGAATGGGGTCGCACCCTAGATGGGCTGCCTACGTACTCAACTCCCTGTTGAGATCAGACCTTACGTAGTTCAGGGACCTTTAGGATGGCTGGACTTTTTGAGGTGGTAGAGGGTTAGAAGTGGTTGTTTGGAGGGGAGATAGCTGAGTGCAAAAGTGTATTTTGATTGATGTGGGGTCGCACCCTGTATGGGTTGCCTACGTACTCAACTCCCTGTTGAGATCAGACCTTACATAGTTCAGTGTTTTTGGGTTTTGGAGTTTTGAAGGGTTTTGATGGGTTTGAGACTTAGAGGAGTTTGGGATTTTGACAAGTTTTGGGTTTGAGTTGTTAGTCTGTGAGACGCTCGGGTCTGTGAGACGTTTGAAACCTTGAGATGTCGAAGTCTGTGAGACGCTCGGGTCTGTGAGACAGTCGAATCGTTGGAATGACAAAGCCTGTGAGACGCTCGGGTCTGTGAGACATTTAGAATGTAGGGGAAATTGGGGTGGAATAGAAACTGAATTGAAATCGATATTGAAGTGAAATTGAATGAATTTGATTTGAATTGGGATTGGATTGCGATTGAATTGGAGTTGAATGAATTTTAAAGATTTGAATTGAATTAAATTGGAATGAAATGAATTTTGAATTGAATTGAATGAACTAGAATTGAAATTGGATTGAATTTTTATTGGAATTGGATTTGAATTCGATTGAAATCGAAATTGAAATTAAATCGATTTTAGACTGGAAATGAGAAGAATTGGGATGGAATTGAAGTTGTAGGCCAAATTTGAGCTAATGGGCCTGGTTTGGGCCTTGGAAGATGGGCCAGATTATTTTGGATGTTGGGCTTTATTTGGCATTTGAAATGAATTGATGTTTGGATTTTGAAATTGAGCGATTTTTGAAATGAAATTTGATGATTTTTTTATTAGAATTGGAATGTTGATTGTGCATTTTATTCTGACATTAAGGGATGATTTGAAAAGTTTTGAGGAAAACGGGTATTCCTCACATGGACCGTGTCTAGGACCCGTATGCAGTGAGGATACCCAAACCTAAGGCTTTTCTACAAAGGGGTGTCCTATGAGCTATCTAGGGCTTCCTATTGTTTTGGGCCTCTATATTGGGCTGGGCCCAACAATTACCAAGCTAATCTATACAATATGTAACATATAATACTAAATAGTCATGAATTTGAAATTGAAGATAAACTAACAAGCAAACATAACATGAGCTAGTATGTACATTTGTTTATCTAAATCTTTATTTCGTTTTGCCGTTATCGATTTTGTCAGACTAGTAAGTGTGAGTCCTAGCTTGGCTACTAATGAACTTCAAATCACAAAACAACAAGAATATCATATTAATTAAACCATCAAGTCATCTTTTCTTTTTTTTTTGGTCGTCTTTCTTAGCCACTTCCAATTTATTCTCTGAGGACCAAATAATAACACCATGATATATTGGGCTGAAGAAATATGTTATTCCCTTCTGATTAAACTTCCTTAAGCACCAGATGCACAAACAATAATATTAAAACTCCTAAATCTGGGACCGTTTTTTATTCTCCTCTTTCGCTAGCCAAAACGCATACAGTAAACAAAACCACAACTCCTCCAACTAGTGAGTTTTCCAGAATTAATTCTATGTCATTCAACATTCACCAGAGACAACGAGCATATTGAAACAATTTTTACTAGAAACGATTATACCGCGCCAAGGATCAGGAAGCATGAAAACTCATTTTAGTTTACGTATGTGTTCATCGATGAGAAATCTGTAAATTGACAGTGAATTATACCAAAAGATATCACGCATATTTAAGAAAAAACACTGAATGATGGCATCACCTAAGAGAAAACGAAAACAATCTTGAATCAGAGATACATACCAGGAATGGAGAAAATGACAAAGTACGAGCATGGTTCGACAGCTTTGGAATGAACAGAAAGAAAAGCAGGGCATGGTGCTCCTCGTTCCGCATCTGGAATGAAGAGAATGGCAAAATGCAGGACGTGTGCTTCTTGTTCCGCATCTGGAATGAGGAGAATGACAAGAGAGTCCAGAGCTATATGATTTTTGTTCGCCAACTGAGTTGTACGTCCACCGTGATTGAAGGGAAAAAAGAAGTCATAGATCATGACTGTCCTTCGCCAGCAGGTTGCAAATCCGTCACGAATGAAGAGGAAGATAGTCGTGAAGCGTGTACTTCCTGACTCGCCAGTTGGTGGCAAATTACCGTCACAAAGAAAACAAGAGAGATGGAGCATGTCTGTTTCTCAATCGCCAGTGGGTTGCAAGCTTACGGGGGTGAAGAGAATGGGCCAAAGCAGAACATGTATTTTTCCTTGCGCCAGTTGGGTTTGCAAAAAATATCGTGAGTGACGGGAAGGATTAAAGGCGCAGAGCGTGCATCTTTGTTAACCAGTTCCTTGTTCTCGAGCTTGGTTAGACAAATACCGGAGTAAAGAGAAGAAGAGAAGGCACAGCTGATATCCCCTTTTTTAGGTGGCGCCCAGATGAAACAATAAAGAACCAAGCTCATTTGCGCAAATAGAGAAACTCAGAGGAGGATCCCGTTTGTATTCTTGCTTTGATGAAACATGAACCACACGTATAATACAGACAACCAAAGTCAAACAGGTGAGTAGTAGTGTAAGGTAGATCTAAAGAAAATGGTGAACAAATATTTGTAACATGACCCACACTCAAACTCACTCTGAACATCAACACGAAAATAAAATTCCATCGGTGGATCTTGAATGACAGTGAAAGCGATGAGTAAAGAGAAAAGCAATTTTGACATATTTAACTCCCGAGTCTGCATTTGGGTTTCTGGTAACTCTTCTAATCCATACACCTATTCAATCTAAATGACTCTTGCTGACTGGGCAAAAAAAACACATTGTTGATACTCACGTGTACAACATCAAAAGTGAGAACAATGTTCATTTGTAGTAAGCTCAAGCAACAAAACACAGATACCACAGTAAATGACCAACTCGAAACAGAAATCGGACACTATGTCCATGCACGAATCAACAAACTGGGAGGAAATGAGGGTTTGGAATACATTACAGGTAGAAGGACAAGGTTTACAACTGCAAATAATTTAAGAAATGGAATACAGAAGAACAAACATCAACCGCAAATTGATCTTATGAATGAAACAAAGTGTAAGCTATCTGTATACTTCAAAGAAAATAGGGGGTGATGTCAATGCCTTGCAAGAACGGAAAAAACTGATGCACGATATAAAACATAGTCATGGGTAAGTTCTAAACTTGTGAGAAAACTGGACTCCTACTGGGAGATCCACACCAGTGAACATAAAGGCAACGGAATGTGAGTATTTCTTCCATGAAAAGGAAGTGGTAACCTTAGAGATCAAAGTAAACCGAAATCAGAGTCGGCTTGGTAATATTCAGCAGAAACTCAAAAACCTGACTAAACCCAGTTGGACAAAGTAACTGGAATTTAGTCATTTTAATCAGTGCAATGCCACAGTAAGATATTGGCCGACAATATTCAGTAAAATGACAATAAGATTCAAGGTCGGTTAGCAAGTTTTTCTGTCATGAGTAGAGAGACCCAGTCTCGCAGACGCGCGAGGAAAATCAGGAGAAAAGACAGAACATCCAACTTGATTTATTCAGAACAGGGTGATGTTTATACATGAAGCAACAGAAATTTTCATACAGAATCGACAGGCTCATAGCATAATTTGACCCTTTCTGCAAAAGAGAAGAAAAACAAAATGAAACCAAGTTTGAAAGGGAAAGGAAGACAACTCCAATGGGGAGTAAAGTCCCTCCCCGCTCTTCAGTTTGCGTGAACCATTTGAACCCCAGAACCCATCACAGGTTTAAAGGAAAGAGAGCATATATGCAGTACGAATAAAAGGAGATTGACGGTAGCATAATGGGAGGAAAACGGAGACAAGAGAATCGGCCGTAGAACCTCAGAGTCTCAGTGACTGATAATGGCTTCCTCTTGTCTCTAGGCCGTCGCCTTTCATGGCTCATTCGGCAAAACAGATCGTTCAAGAAAAATTATGAAAAACATAGAGACGAACTCCAAAGTAACACGACTTCGAAAACGAATGAGCAGATAGAACGGGGAGAAAATGGCGTATGAGAAAGGAGGAAGATGGAGCCAAGATTTCCCGCATCGAAGCTCCAGATGCAACTTACTCTAGTCGTAAACAACGTGACAGGGATGGGCAAGGCGTCGATGGGAGTTCTTCATGGTGGTAGAAGAAAGGGTGTGTGTTTTGTACGTGAATTTTTTTTTGGGAGTTCTTCAGGTTTGAATTCAGAAGATCATGAGGAGAACGTCCAAAAAATGACAGAAGAATGAGAATAGGGATTAGTGTATGTCGGCTGGCTACCGCTTCCACTACAGTAGGGTTTTTTTAGTGTTGTTTTATAATGACAAAGGATGGGCAAGGGGGCGGTGGATTAGGGCCAGAGTTCCTCGTTGTTGTTTTTTTTAGTGGGTCACGATTGGGCATAGTCCAATAACGACATGGACTTTATTGGACCGAGTTACAACAAAATCATAACAAAACGCAGGGGGTGGGGGGACGGGATTCGAACCCAACACCTCTACATTACTAAAGCAAGCAAGTACCAGCTAAGCTGGTGTCATTTATGATATCCACGCAGCAATCATTCAAACTCCAAAATCATACCCACAGGCGAAATAGAAAAGAGAGCTAATGTAGGGATTCAGTTATGCCCGAGTTCAAACCTAGGACCTTTTGCTTCCTCTGCACATACACTAACTAATTATGCCAATAACGAAACTTGTTGTATGAATGTAAGAAATAATACTAATGTTCTACTTCAAATTGAATAATCCTTTAAAACGCTAGTGGCTATAATCTAAATGTATAGTAAGACGAAAGAATTAAATCTAGTAAATGACTTGTTTTCTTCGTATGAGTCATGAAGTAATAAAATGAAATAAAAGAATAATAAGTACATGAAACAATGAAATAGTACTAGTATGATGGCAGTAAAAATACAAGTGAATGCCATAAAACGGGAATCAAATTGATAAGTACGAATAGCAGTAAATAAGATAGATAAAGGAAGTAACAAACTAGGATGATATGAGGGAGAGCTTAATCGAATTTAGTGACAAAACAAAATATACTAGTATGGAATGTAATAGTGAAAATGTACATAAATGATGAAAGTGATTCTAAAAATAATAATGATAAAGATAAAATAAAGACAAGTGTCGATAAAGAAAATACAAGTAAAGGTATCAATGAAATGGAATGAGATAAAATAAACAAGTAACAAAATAAAAACGAATAGCGAATAAACGGAACCAATTATTACGAAATTAATCGAAAATGAAACGGTAAAATAAGTAAATAGCGAAAAGGGACTTGTTTGAAAATGAATGCTTTAACAATTGATTTTTAAAATTTGTCGTAAAATGACAGTTTCGTTTTGGTATGTACATGAATAAGTTTCGAAAAGAAAGGCGATGACCTTCTTATTTTATGCATTTCTTGAATTTTTTTTTATGGGGTGAGAATTTTTGGTGTCTACAGATGGCTCCCCTTGATTCAATTTTGCAAGCCCTTGCAGAATTGGATCAAGGTTGAGAGGGCGCCAAAAATTCTCACTACGGCTTTGTGGTGCATTGGGATGCGGCTGCGAGGAAGATAATGTATGAATGCGATGGGAAATGATATGATTAGCAGGATGCACGAGGACTTATTACGAGCCTCAACTGGACCTCTTGACATCCAGTCCTAAGACTTATGACGAGCCTAGAATGCTAACAATATATTGGTTTGGGTTGCA
This sequence comes from Limonium bicolor, assembly GCA_023374045.1. Classification (NCBI taxonomy): domain Eukaryota; kingdom Viridiplantae; phylum Streptophyta; class Magnoliopsida; order Caryophyllales; family Plumbaginaceae; genus Limonium; species Limonium bicolor. Next base: position 9,305 of record JAIOTZ010000221.1, on the reverse strand, counting down.
CGAGGACTTAGGAAAGCCTCAACTGGACCTCTTGACATCCAGTCCTAGGACTTATGATGAGCCTAGAATGCAATTGAAAGTGCGAGGACTTAGGAGAGCCTCAACTAGACCTCTTGACATCTAGCTATAGGACTTATGACAAGCCTATAATACTTTGAATGAGTACCGTACTAGCAGCGTAATAGCTGCCTAGCAGGTGGGTGTGAAATGATCTTGCACTAGTAGCGTAATAGCTGCCTATTGAAGGAAAAACGGCGAGACCGCACTAGTAGCGTAATAGCTGCCTAGCGGGTTATGAAGTGAACGATCTCGCACTAGTAGCCTAATAGCTGCCTAGTGGAGGAAAAACGGCGGGACCGCACTAGTAGCGTAATAGCTGCCTAGCGGGTAATGAAGTGAACAATCTCACACTAGTACCGTAATAACTGCCTAGTGGAGGAAAAACGGCAGGACCGCACTAGTAGCGTAATAGCTGCCTAGCGGGTAATGAAGTGAACAATCTCACACTAGTAGCGTAATAACTGCCTAGTGGAGGAAAAACGGTGGGACCGCACTAGTAGCGTAATAGCTGCCTAGTGGGTTACGAAGTGAACGATCTCGCACTAGTAGCGTAATAGCTGCCTAGTGAAGGAAAAAGGTAGGACCGCACTAGTAGCGTAATAGCTGCCTAGTGAAGGAAAAAGGTAGGACCGCACTAGTAGCGTAATAGCTGCCTAGCGGGTTTGAAACAAAATGCGACCGCACTAGTAGCGCAATAGCTGCCTAGCGGGTGTAAAATAGAAATGCGACCGCACTAGTAGCGCAATAGCTGTCTGGCGGGTATAAAAGAAAAATGCAACCGCACTAGTAGCGCAATAGCTGCCTAGCGGGTGTAAAACGAAAAAGTGACCGCACTAGTAGCGCAATAGCTGCCTAGCGGGTGTGAAGAAAAATGCAACCGCACTAGTAGCGCAATAGCTGCCTAGCGGGTGTGAAGAATGCAACCGCACTAGTAGCGCAATAGCTGCCTAGCGGGTGTAAAACGAGAAAGAGACCGCACTAGTAGCGCAATAGCTGCCTAGCGGGTGTAAAACGGAAATGCGACCGCACTAGTAGCGGAATAGCTGCCCAGCGGGTGTAAAATAAAAAAGCGACCGAACTAGTAGCGCAATAGCTGCCTAGCGGGTGTAAAACGGAAATGCGACCGCGCTAGTAGCGCAATAGCTGCCCGGGTGTAAAATAAAAATGTGACCGCACTAGTAGTGCAATAGCTGCCCAGCGGGTGAAATAAAAATGTGACCGCACTAGTAGCGCAATAGCTGTCTAGCAGGTGTAAAACGAAAAAGCGACCGCACTAGTAGCGCAATAGCTGCCTAGGGTGTGAAGAAAAATGCAACCACACTAGTAGCGCAATAGCTGCCTAGCGGGTGTAAAACGAGAAAGCGACCGCACTAGTAGCGCAATAGCTGCCTAGCGGGTGTAAAACGGAAATGCGACCGCACTAGTAGCGCAATAGCTGCCCAGCGGGTGTAAAATAAAAATGTGACCGCACTAGTAGCGCAATAGCTGCCTAGCGGGTGTAAAATAAAAATGCGACCGCACTAGTAGCGCAATAGCTGCCTAGCGGGTGTAAAACGAAAAAACGACCGCACTAGTAGCGCAATAGCTGCCTAGCGGGTGTGAAGATGCATTAGATAGTGAAGAAATTTTGTGGGTATATGCAAGTGATATACGATGTGAGATGGTTAACAAATGTATTATAATTGAATCGAACTCCCTGTATATGGGTGTAGGCTCTTGTGTGAGCAGATGACTCTAGAATTACATCAAAACCTCAGGATGGCTCCGGTGGCTCCGACATAGCTTCAAGGATCTGAGATGGCTCCAGCATGCGCTGACGGCTCCGGTGATGGATGTATTGTTGTTTGACGGGATTTATTGTGGACTTTGTAGTGAGTGAATGGTTTTTCACGAATGAATGATGAAACAAAGTTGCATGACTTTGTTGGGAGTTCCCATCATGGTTCCAGGATTTCCATGGATGGCTCCGGGATGACCTTGTGCTGATTGAGCATGACTATGCTTTAGTTGGTTCACTTTAATGGCACCGAGGGGAAAAGGGAAGTTTTCGCCTTTGAGGTGGTCGCACCCTGGACGGGCTGCCTACGTACTCAATTCCATATTGAGATCAGACCATACGTAGTTCGATCCTTTGTGAGTAAGGTCTTGGTGACGAAATGGCCCCGACAGGGATTTGAAGCGGCTTCTGTATTGTTCTTGAACTGTTCGGATGGCTCCCGTGTAGCTCTCGTGATGGTTTCAATATTTGAGGATGGCTCCTGTGTAGCTCTAGGGATGATCTCAATGTTTTGAGGGTGGCCCCTGTGTAGCTCTAGGGATGGTCTCAATGTTTTGAGGGTGGCCCCTGTGTAACTCTAGGGATGGTCTCAATGTTTTGAGGGTGGCTCCCGCATGGCTCCAGATTGGCTTTAGAAGCGGTGTCGAAAGGGATTGAGTATGACAGTGGATGGCTCCGGGATGGTCTTCGTATGCCTCCGGATAGCTCTTGAATGGTTCGATGTAGCTCGGTGATAGCCCGGGATGGCTCCGAAGAGGCTAGATATAGCTCGATGATGGCCCAGGATAGCGCCGTAATGGTTCGATGTAGCTCAAATATAGCCTAGGATGGCTCCGACTTGACTTCCTTTGATAGGGAGTTACGCTTCAATAGCGGCAGCTGAAGTCTACTTTCGGCGAGCCTAGGCAGAGTTCTTACCAATCATATGTTGATGATGGAGTGCTTACGATGTATGTAAATATTAAATGCTTGATACGATGCACAATGCATATGCAATTTTTGTAGAGAAGGTATGGCCTTATCTCTATTAATATGAGGTTTACGAATATAAGACATCTTTTGTTCGATCTTGAGTGATTGTTGAATTGGAATGCATGAATCACCTTCCTCTCTTGGAGGGATGTAGGTCAATCTCTCGTGATTATGGTCGTGTGTGATAATGTTGTGATGATACTCTTGATGCTCAGAGCAGTATTTTCCTGAGAATTTCTTTTTGAGGTTATGAACTTTCCGTTCCTCACAAATTCCTCACCTGCAATGGGGTAGGCTGATTATGATTTGGTAGTTTAATCGAAGAGTCACTCGCACTCTAAAGACCTCGTGAAGTAAGGTCACACTCATTCACTCATAGTCCCTGTATTGTGAGGTGGGACATGTTGATAACAAGCACGAAGCTTATGATTCATGTTTCAGATCCGATACTTTCAGTTAACGCTCATCAACTAATGAGTCAGAGGTCTTTTATTGGGTTATAACGGGGCTGAGGGGTATGATGTATGTCACATGGGACTAGAGGATTTGTTTAGGAATTGTGGAGCTTTTGTGCAATAGAGGACATGTTTCGCCTTTGCCATGGGTGGAATGATTAGACGGGTTTTGATAACCCCTTATCGGTTTCTTCGGGACATCATTGGTCCTTTTGGTTTGGATTTCTCCTTCTTGCCTCTTCTGGCATACGATTTGAACTTTTCTTCTCATTTTTGTGTTTTTGAAATTGCATTTGGCTCATCAACTTTCTCAAGCATTTTTGCTTTGCATTTTGGCTTTCCGCTTCAAAGTTGCATTGACTTATCGATCTTCTTGAACATTTTCGGCTTTCCTTTTGGAGTTTGGCCTTGGAGTCGCCTTGACTCACTGATTTCTTCAAACATTTCATTTGTTTTTTTGTGAAAGATGGTGGGGAGGGGCCATGGCTCCGGCTCCTTTGAGATCCTCTATTGCAAGGGCAAGTAAGTATATGTACGTGGGTTGGCATGTTGTGGAGTTCACAGAAAAAGGTTTATCGTGAATGGCTCAGCGGGGCTCACTAAGGGATTATGTACAGGGCAGTCAAAGTTTTTTGGTTTTGTGGGGATTTTGATCCTAAGTGCCTCGTCATTCTCATTATTCAATGATTGTTTTCTTACTCTTCTCAATTCTTTGCATGGATCACAGTTCGTATCATGTTTATCGATATTGCTCTCACTATGACTTGTGCCTCTCCATGTGCTGAAGGAATGCACATGTCACTCGTGGTTTTACCTCAATTGGAACTCTTTACCTTCCCTCATCACTCAATGGATTGTCCAAAACACTCATTTGAAATTTGAAGGAAAATACCGCTCTTTGCACACTACTCACTTTAGTTTGTGGTGCTGATTTTGATTGGACCCTTGTACTCATTGACGGATCGAGAGTTAAATGGTTCATGCACTCTGTTCAATCGATCTCTCAAGATTTTCCCGAAGATGACATTTCGATATGGGAGTATGCAAATGCAATTCTCTACCATGCGACGTATTGTGGTAATATGGAATTACTATGTATAGGATGCATGAAATGCTGAAAATGATGAATGAAGATGGTTGACTGAGTGTTTTTTTTTGGATGCAATGCATGAGTGGTAAGGTTATGGCTAGTCTCGCTTGAGTCGTTTCCAGTTGATGGTCTATGAAGCTTATCCCGTCATTGTAAGCCCCGAAGATGGTCTATGCGAGAGAAGCTGTTAGGTGTGATGTGAGAGAGGTTGTGTCAGAAAGATATTCAGTTGATGATTGGCTTCTGGAGTTTTGAGACTTTTAGGGAGTGACCACTCCCGCATGGTGGTCCCGCGACATGACAGTGACTGCATTTTTGGGATTTTTTGGATATATGATTTTTTTTGGATTTTTGAATGTATGCATTTTTTTTTGGATTTTCGGATGTATGCATTTTTGGGAATTTTTTTTTGGAATATGATTTTTTGGATGTATGATTTATTGGTATATGCTCTTTTGTTGGTGTTAGTCTCTATGTACATGGCATGCCGAATGGGAATATGCTTGAATCCCTGGTATTTCTTGCCTATCGCTTTGAGGGTCATGCTTTCACTCATGGGTAAACGCGGTTATTCACCTGCAAACACAGTCATCATAATAGAAAAAGATTATGACAAATGTGAATGTTAGCATGTTTTGAAAAAATGGGATGAATGCTTGTGTGTGATGTGTTGGGAATGCAACATGTGATTATGCAATTTTTCTGAGATGGGCATGATTCATGCATGATTAATGAATGTGAACTGATCGAAAATGGGAAGAAGCAAGTCGTATGTGCTAAAAGAAAATAGTTTTGAAAACACGTGTTTTCGAAATGGTGGATTTTCTCAATAGGAATTTTGACGCTCGGTCATTCGCAAATAAAATAGGGTGTGGGGAGCCCTATACACATTGATCTAAATAAATTCAAAGGGAATGTACAATCTATACACAAAGTCTATTCAGAAATTGACAAGAGAGAAAAGAATGCTAGGGGAAAACCTATACATCAATTCTAAAAGTCATTAAATGGGGGAGTTTGAGCTTAACACTTCTCCCAAATTCTTCTGCTTCGTCTTCGAGCTTCTGACTGACTGCTTACTCATGTGCGCGCTCCTGATTGGCCGTTCGCTCGTCCTCAGCAGCTTCGCACTCAAACGGTTGTTTCTGGTCTTCATGTCGCTCGACTCGGGTTGGTGTAGCTCTGATTTTTGGTTTAGACTACAGTTGTTGATCTTCATGCGCTCCACCCACTCTGACGGGGAAAATGAGGGGCATTTTTTGAGGAAGGAAAGGTGAATGATCGAGCACAAATTCTTTGTGAAAATCCACCACTTTTGTGAAAACACGAAATGAGTAGTACACTGCACGGTAATGACTGCAGCTTTTGAAGGTGGGTTGAACTTCAAAAATAACGGGTCACAACATGGGGACTAGATCATTTATTTTGAAATACGTTTGTGAGAAATGCTATTTTGAAACAACATCTGTGAGAAATGCTATTTGAAACTCGTTTGCAAAAAACGGGTTTTGAAAGCTATTTTAGAAACTAGTTTTGGAGAAAAAAAAACATTTGTGGGAAACATCGTTTGAAAATCATTTGTAAACAGTAGATTTTTTAAATCTGTTCTTTGCAAACTGCTTGATAAAGTTTATTTTCTGGAAGACTTTGATTGAAACTGGTTTTGAAAACTGTTTTGGAAATAACAATTTTGAAAATCATTGTTTTTTGAAATCATTTGAAATGGCTGACTTTGAAATATTTCATTAGAGTGTTCGAACTGGTTTATTTTTTTTATTTTTGCCAATTTTTGAAACGTGATCACACATAGATGTAAGTGCAAAATAAAAATTGTGGCTGACTTTATGTGGAGTTGAGTGTGAATGATCGGGATAATCACCTTCCAGGTCAATCAATGCTTCCATACCACCGGGGGAACCGTCATCCCTTCACTGTTCATCTCTCGGGGTTTATCTCTGTTGCGCCTTGTGGGGCACGTCATCAAGAAAGTCTGGAGTGCTTAAGTTCGAAAGCTCAGGATACCCGAAGTGATACAGTCACACGAGCCACGGTCGGGGATTATCACAACATACTCACTTTTGGGAAACTTGGGGAAGTACTGCATGGGAACGGGTCTCTCATCGTCTGCACGATAAGGTGTGTCTAAAGTCCAAATTATTCGCTGACTTCGCTATGTCATGTATGGGTATCCGTAAATACGGGATCCGCTATGAATTTGTAGAGCGACATTGGGCTTTAAAGACACCCGTGGTGCAGAGGAATCATGGAGAACAGAGCCCATGCAATCTTCAAGGTAAGGCAGAGGGTGGTCAGACAGGCGGCATACAAGGGGGTGACTACCCATAAAACCCGTCCTAGACACTGGACCAGGCAGCTGGACACTAAAGGCTCAGAGGTCACTATATGCTGGCTTGGACTCGAAAAGGGAGAGTATTTTGGATCATGAGTTTCAAGGCGTTGGTCTTGGACCGTATTACCTCGTGGGTTAACTCCTTCTAGGAAGGACCCAACTCATGGGGAATCAACCGTGGACCGGTTGGGATCCCGTGACATGTGGATGAAGCGGGTGACACAGAGGAATGCATGTCCTACGCTACCCAATGCAGCAATGGGTTGACTCCTTCTAGGAAGGTCCCATTTACAAAAGTAATAAATGAACAATAACAATTGAAATATTATGTCATGCATGAAGAGCAGTAAACATAAGACAGTAAACACACAACAGTAAACAAAAGTAAATCATGCAAACATCAAAACACACATGTGGCACTCAAGGCCAATCTCGAACTTCGAACTCTCATGTGGAGTAGAGTAGTCCTAATGGCTTGAAATGAATCTCTTTAAGATTTTGAAAGAATTGGGGAAATCCTAACAATTTTGAATGGAGTTCAGTCTTCCTTGACCAAGTTTTATGAGAAAAACTTACTCAAGTTTTCCCCAGCAGAGTCGCCATTCTGTGGAGGGTGATTTTTCGGTATGAGGGGGGCTATCTAAATATGGTTCTTGACTGAAAAGCCTAGATCCTAAAAAATGCCATTCTGTGGAGGGTGATTTTTCGGTATGAGGGGGGCTATCTAAATATGGTTCTTGACTGAAAAGCCTAGATCCTAAAAAATGCCATTCTGTGGAGGGTGAAAACCCGTTATTCTGACATCCCTCAAATACCTACTACATCGCCCGTCTTTCCCAGAAAGCTTAATGGGGAATGTTAGTGAACACTACACCCGCTCTCAATGGGCTCCACGCGGACTTATGCCCTAAGGGTGGAATTGACTAGAGTCGCCACCTAGTTTGACCTAAGACCTAGGAAGGAAGGGAAGGAGGGTTCTAAGAACCGTTGGTTGACTCTGAATTTGTTGCCTAAGGATAGGACTTATCTGATCAGATCAGAGATTCTATTATGGGTTCGCACTGGGTTACACCCCTTAGAAGTGGCAACGACCACGACTTTGGATTGGTGCCCGAGGAAACCTCGGTCTCCAATTGTCGGGATTGCCTTCTTTCAAAACCTTATTAGAGAGATTCAATTAAAGCCAAAGGATAGGATTGAGATGGGAGGAGAGAAAGAGAGTGGATGAGGCGAGCTTTTCTGCCAAGCTAGCGCCAAGAAGAAAATTGGTGAATTCAAAAGAGTATAGAATGAAGATTTGGGAAAAGTTTGAGGTTGAGTGAATAGACAAGACTTGGAGTTTGATGGTATGAAGTTTGTGGGAGCCGAAGAAGGCTTGCGTGTTTTGAGAGATATGAGAGTCACCTTAAAAGGGGAAAAGAGATTTTTTGTTTGGAATGGGGTCGCCCTAGATGGGCTGCCTACGTACTCAACTCCCTGTTGAGATCAGACCTTACGTAGTTCAGGGACCTTTAGGATGGCTGGACTTTTTGAGGTGGTAGAGGGTTAGAAGTGGTTGTTTGGAGGGGAGATAGCCGAGTGCAAAAGTGTATTTTGATTGATGTGGGGTCGCACCTGTGTGGATTGCCTACGTACTCAACCCTGTTGAGATCAGACCTTATGTAGTTCACTGTTTTTGGGTTTTGGAGTTTTGAAGGGTTTTGATGGGTTTGAGACTTAGAGGAGTTTGGGATTTTGACAAGTTTTGGGTTTGAGTTGTTAGTCTGTGAGACGCTCGGGTCTGTGAGACGTTTGAAACCTTGAGATGTCGAAGTCTGTGAGACGCTCGGGTCTGTGAGACAGTCGAATCGTTGGAATGACAAAGCCTGTGAGACGCTCGGGTCTGTGAGACATTTAGAATGTAGGGGAAATTGGGGTGGAATAGAAACTGAATTGAAATCGATATTGAAGTGAAATTGAATGAATTTTGATTTGAATTGGGATTGGATTGCGATTGAATTGGAGTTGAATGAATTTTGAAGTTTTGAATTGAATTAAAGTTAGAACGAATTGGAATGAAATGAATTTTGAATTGAATTGAATGAACTAGAATTGAAATTGGATTGAATTTTTATTGGAATTGGATTTGAATTCGATTGAAATCGAAATTGAAATTAAATCGATTTTAGACTGGAAATGAGAAGAATTGTGATGGAATTGAAGTTGTAGGTCAAATTTGAGCTAATGGGCCTGGTTTGGGCCTCAGAAGCGGGCTGGGTTGGACCATGAAAAATGGGCCGGGTTGGGCCTTGGAAGATGGGCCAGATTATTTTGGATGTTGGGATTTATTTGGCATTTGAATTGAATTGATGTTTGGATTTTGAAATTGAGCGATTTTTGAAATGAAATTTGATGATTTTTTTTATTAGAATTGGAATGTTGATTGTGCATTTTATTCTGACATTAAGGGATGATTTGAAAAGTTTTGAGGAAAACGGGTATTCCTCACATGGACCGTGTCTAGGACCCGTATGCAGTGAGGATACCCAAACCTAAGGCTTTTCTACAAAGGGGTGTCCTATGAGCTATCTAGGGCTTCCTATTGTTTTGGGCCTCTATATT
>JAIOTZ010002137.1:0-23097 GCA_023374045.1 Limonium bicolor | reverse complement strand
ATCAGCTTTACACCACTCAGGTTTTCACTTCCACCCATCCTGCAAATCTCTCCGTATCTCCCACCTCTTTTTCGCTGACGATGCCCTCTTATTCTGCAGAGGTGACCAGGACTCCATTTCCCTCATGCTCAATAAAGTCAACCTCTTCTAAAAGCATCTGGCCTTACGCTCAACCCTTCAAAATCGGACTATTCCTTGGGGGGGTGAGCCCCTCTCTTGCGCAATCACTTGTCCATTATGATAAGGTCTAAATGAGCATGTTTTATGGGTTAATTTCATATATTATAACAGCACTTTTCTGCTCATTTTCACTTATCTTATGGTTTTCCTCTAGTTATGTTTTATTGATTATCTCACAATTTATTGGTTTAAACATGAGGAACAAACAAGCGGAGCAAAGTAACAAGAGACGAACACATAGACGCAAACGGCTCAGAAAAAACGAAAAAGGGACTTAAACGAAAATGTAGAGCCGGTTGAAGATTGTTATATATATGTATAATATAATAAGATTGCACGGACACAAACAGAGCAACCGCCCCGTATTGACGGTCTACGCTAAGGCTACCGCCTAAATAATAGGCGGTCAAGACTATAAGGCTACCGCCTCAAATATAGGCGGTCAAGACATTAGGCTACCGCCAAATAATAGGCGGTCAAGACTATGAGGCTACCGCCTAAATAACAGGCGGTCAAGACACAACAGAACCCCAAAATAGGGGCGGTCAGCACAGAGGGAACCGCCTCTAAAAGAGGCGGTTAGGCTAAAAAATCAACCGCAGGACTAGTTTCTTCTCGAGCCGTCGTCTGCAACTGGCCTTATTATCTACTCCACACCGCCTACCATGAATCTCGCTTGCAGCTGTCTGTCCCCTCTGCAATAAATGAAGATAGCAATGAATGCTCAATCAATTTTACGTACGGATGCTTATCTCAATTCTCTATATAAACCAACACCAATACTGCAACAAAGACACGGACGTACGACCACAGTCTGAAGAAATCAATAAACACCTCACTCCATTCTCTTCCATTAATTCCTCCCGTATCACACACTTCTCCATCTTTTATTTATTTTTACCATTTCACCTCATTCACGTACGTACTCAAACACTCAAACAGAAGCAGTAATATTTACAAGAGAGAAAAGAGGCAGGCGAGTGCAGACCGTTATTCGCAGGCAGTTCCTGAGTAATGAATATTTCAGTCTCTACTCTGTTTTTATTTCTGAATGTCTGAGTAATCTCATAATTGTGCTTAGGATGGTGTTTAACCCAAAATAACTCAGCGTATCTATAATACCGGTTTGCTTATTAATATTGTTTTGTCTCTCTCTATTATTAAATGTTTAGAACTGATCATTTTTATGCATTTACGGTTTCTCTAATTTCAATGATTTTGTAAAATTAGAGAATAGACCACAAGAGAGACAAACGTTAGATTTTATTCTCCTTGATTAGCAGATAAAATTCATCGCTGTTATAAAAAGAATTCTCACTTAAAGCTAATAATGATTTTAGACTTTTTCTGAGTAAGAAGTTTAATGAATTAATTAAGAGCTGTCCTTATCTATGATTAGAGGGTCACAAGATAAAATTCTTAACGACAAATAAGAGCAAACTAGGATTATATTATTATCTGAGTTATAACCGGGCAATTTCACCTTCTTAGCACAGTTTTCCCATCCACTTAATCCACAACCGTTTTTACTGTTTTTATTATTTCTTTAATAATCCAACAACAATCAAGTTGCCTCCGGCTAAACCCCTTTACAGTCTTTAGTAACTACCTAAAACTAGGATAATTAAACAAATCTGTGGATACGACACTTGTTTTACTCTACGAATAGGTACACTTGCCTATAGTTTGTTATAATTCTATATTTACAGGGTAGTTTTATCCCAACAAGTTTTGGCGCCGTTGGGGGGAGATTGATTCCATCAATTTCCCTAGTTTCTGGTAGTTCACTCGCTATATAGTAATAATCTGTTAATACTATTAAATTGTTAATCTTGGACATCTGAATTGGACATCGGACTTCGACCTGACTTGGACATTTGACTTCGGACTTGGACAACTAATTTGAACATCTTAATATTATTGTCATTTCGTTCCATTGTCATTTCGTTCCATTGTCCTTTCTTTCCATTGTCTCTAACTACTAACTTAAAATTTCTGTTCATTTCGTTCCATTGTCCCTAACTTTTCGTTCCATTTCCTTAACTTTTCTTTCCATTGTCCTTAACATTTAATTCTCATTGTACTAACATTTCTTTCAATGTATACTAATTACTAACTTATAATTCCAGTATACTAACTCCTACGTTTATCAGCCTAACCAAATTTCTGTCTTTCTTATTTTATTTACTAACTAATTTGCAGTTTCTCACAAAACCACAAGTTTCTTCTGTGCATGCCAAACACTCGAACTCGAGGCTCTCCACCAATCAGTCCGAGCCCCGAACCCGAGCGTACTTTATTTCAAGCGCAGAGAAACTGAGAAACCAAGCCATGGCCAATAACGAAGTTATAAATGAATGGACATGCAATTCAGCCAGAACACCGTGCTCTCTCTGACTACACCAACCGAATACCGAAGGAAGAGATCAGCTATAGTTCTCCCTGAACTAACACCAGAAGAAAGCCGGACGATGGGTTTTCAAACCCACTACATAACCGCCGTCCGGGATCTAGGCAAGTTTAGTGGGCGAACCAGATTGAAGCCCAAATCATCTGAGTCTCTTCCTAGACTTCTGCAATTCCTTTAGTCAAACCGGGAACGTTAAAGAAAGATCCGTCTACAACTATTTCCTCACTCGTTGTCGGATTCAGCGAACAGGTGGTATCGAAGTCTTCCCTCCCGATCAATCACCCCATGGCTTCAAATGGCCCAAAAATCCTTGCCAAATACTAACCAACCAGTAGAACGAGGCAATTGATCGGTGAAATTAATACTTTCTGTCAGGAGCCGGAGAAACGTTGTACGACGCATGGACAGATTTAAAGATATGCTTATGAAGTGTTCCCACCATGGTCTTGACGATCAATCCCTCTGCCTGTCCTTCTTCAACGGTCTGGATGATGGGAACCGACTACTCGTCAATTCCTCTGCAGAGGGAGTTTCATGATGAAATCTCCTAAAGAAGGAATGGACCTTCTCGAAACCATGACGAGCAATACGAGACAGTGGACGAGATCCAAGGAAGAACGCACGAGCAGCAGGCCTACTCCATGTTGAGCCTACAGATCATTTATCGGCTCAGATCTCGTCCCTTACAAAGATGGTGGAAAAGCTAACGACATCACAAAACGAAATTGTAAAACAATAGCTTCCCCACCTTCGAGTTCGTCGTCAGTTCCACCTACAGAAGGATGTGCCATATGCGCCGGTCCTCATGAAACCCTCAGTGCGAAGGTAAAGGACAGTACGAGGATGCAACTTCATAGGAAACCGTCCCGGGAATTCCTACAACAACAATTTTAACAACAACTATCCATGGAGAAATCACCCGAATTTCTCATGGAAGAATAATGATCAAAACCAAGGAGGTCAGAACAACAATTCGAATACCTACAGGGGAACAGACCCCAACCAAATTCTAACATGGGTTATCGAGCACTAGGTGCCCTCCTGGTTTCCAGCAGCAGCAACAACAATTAACCACAACCTCTTCTGATCCAAATGAGGAATTCAGGAACTTAATGAAGGATTCGTGACTACGACCACCCAGGCTCGTGGATCAAGAAGCCACTAACAGAAGGGGTTGAAGCCCAGATACAGCAAACCAACCAACAGTTGGAGCAAATCAGTCAGCAGCTTCACAAAGGCCACCCGGTGCCTTCCCTAGTCAGCGATCCAAATCCAAGGGAACAGGCCAAGGCAGTAACGTAAGGAGTGGTAGGCCGCTCCACTCATCTCCTCCCCGAGATGATACTGATAATCAAGAGCAGCAAGCATGAACTCAAGAAAATTCAGAAGAAGAACAGGAAGATGCTGAGAAAGCCCCTCCTCCTACAAAAATATTCCCGAGGAGAAGGAGTCCCCTGAATCTACTCCTTCCTCTCTCACTAAAATTCTTCACCCACTTCCTTTTCCAAAAAGAATGAGAAAGAAAAATTTAGATGAACAGTTTGGAAAGTTTCTATCTCACTTCAAGAAACTGACGATCAATATTCCTTTGCCGATGCTGTTAAAACAATGCCATATACGCAAAGTTCATGAAGGATATCATCACCAACAAAAGATCGTTGCAGGAAGTGGAAACTGTACACCTTACTCAAGAAGTGTCAGCAGTACTTCTCAAGAGTCTTCCTCCAAAACTTGGAGACCCAGGTTGCCAATTATTCCATGTTCAATTTATAATGTTGATTGTGGTAGTGGGTTATGTGATCTAGGAGCTAGTATCAATTTAATGCCACTCTCAACTTTCAACAAACTTAAAATTGGTAAATGCGAACCACTTCTATTCAATTACAATTAGCAGATAGATCTTTAGTATTCCAAAAGGAATATAGAAGATTTGATTGTTACTGTAGGAACTTTTGTGTTCCCCGCTGACTTTATTGTAATTGACATGGAAGAAGACACTAGGGTGCCCTTTATCTTAGGACGACCTTTCATGAGAACTGCAAGAGCACTAATCGATGTTGAGAAAGGAAAAATCATTTAAGGCTGCATACGAAAACTCTAGAATACGACATGTCTAAGGTTATAAAGAAACCGCTCATCTAGAAGATACTTTTTCCATAGATATTGTCGACTCTATTGTGCAGGATAATTCATCGGCTATATCCGTAATGACGCTCTTGAAAATGCCTGTCTGAATCTGTGATAACCGATTAGTATACCCCTGAACAATCCAATGGTAAAGCTCTGGATAGAATATAAATCATACAAGAAACCACGCTACCCACCACCAGAAACCTTTAGAGCTATCTACTCAGAAATTACCACCATCCATTGAACAACCCCCTCTCGTAGAACTGAAACAATTGCCATCACATCTGAAGTATGTTTATCTTTCTGATGTTTGTACTTTGCCTGTTATTATTTCTTCATCCCTAACGAGTACACAGGAAGAACAGCTTGTGAAGATCCTTCAGAGCCACAAAAAGGCATAGGCTGGTCCATTCGGACATCAAAGGGATAAACCCCCATTTCTGCACACATCACATATACATGGAAGAACCTACAAGCCTTTAGTCCAACCACAGAGAAGGCTGAATCCCAACATGAAAGAAGTAGTAAAGAAAGAAGTGCTCAAACTTCTCGATGCTGGGATAATCTACTCCATCTCCGACAGCAAATGGGTGAGCCCCGTTCAAGTGGTCCCGAAAAAGGAGGTCTCACTGTGGTCCCCAACGATAAAGGTGATCTAATTCCTCAGAGAACCACGACGGGATGGAGAGTCTGCATCGATACAGGAAACTGAACAGTGCAACGCGGAAGGATCACTTCCCTTTACCGTTCATCGATCAGATGCTTGAAAGATTGGCCGGCAAGATTACTACTGCTTCCTGGATGGTTATTCAGGATACTTTCAAAAATACCCATTGCCTCTGAAGACCAGAAAAACCACATTCACATGCCCGTACGGACTTTGCATACAACGGATGCCTTTTGGTCTATGCAATGCCCCAGCAACATTCCAAAGATGCATGATGGCAATCTTCAGCGACTATCTTGAGAAGAGCATCGAAGTCTTCATGGACGACTTCTCTGTTTTGGTCCCAAAGAAGAACACTGGTCCATCCTCGCCCTGAAAATGTGGGATGCAACATCCTCGCCCGAATGTGAAAGAAACTAACCTAGTGTTCTTAACTGGGGAAAAATGCCATTTCATGGTTAGAAGAAGGAAATAGTTCTTGGGCATAAAAAATCTTCAAAGGGCATTGAAGTCGACGAGCAAGGTCGAAGTATTGAAAAACTACCACCACACCATCGACTCGGGTAAAAAAGATAATCAGAAGCTTCCTTGGCCATGGTTTCTATAGAAGGTTATCAAGGATTTCTCCAAAATTTCACAAACGCTCTATGTGAACTCCTAGCTAAAGAGACACGTCAAGTTCGACTTTACGGACAAATGCCTACAAGCCTTCAACACACTGAAAGAATGCCTCATCTCCGCCCCAATGTGATATCAACCAGACTGGAGCCTTCCATTCGAAATTATGTGCGACGCCAGTTGACTTTGCCGTGGGTGCCGCTTTATGCCACAGAAGGAAGAAGATATGTGGAGACCAACATCTATCTATGCAAGCAGAACCCTCAACGACGCTCAGAAGATTATTCAACTACTGAGAAGGAACTTCTAGCAGTAGTCTTTGCTCTGGAATAAATTCCGATCATATCTCTTGGGAAAGCAAAGTCCTAATTCACACACACCGATCACTTGCTCTGAGGGTATCGGTATCCATTTGCCAAAAAGAAGATCGCAAAACCCGACTCCTCCGGTGGATACTCCTACTACAGAGAATTTGAGATTGAAATCAGACAAGCCGGAGTGCAAAATGTAGTAGCAGACCACTATCGCATAGAGGTCGCGATGAATGGGCACAAGTGATCCTCAATGAATTCTGCAAGACCATTCTATCCAGATGAGTGCGTCTTTATGATGAAGTGACACCGAGTGATCCATGGTACGCTGACATGGCCACACTACCTCGCACCACGGGAGTAATACCACATGGGCTCACCCACCAACAGAAGAAGAAGTTCTTTTCCGATGTCAAACATGTATTACTGGGAGGATCCTCTCCTTTTCAAGGTTTGTGCAGACGGGATGGTAAGAAGATGTGTGCCCTACGATGAAATCCAGAACATTCTCCGTCATTGTCACTCTCTTGAAGCAGGAGGACATCATGGGCCAGCTCGAACAGCGCTCCAAGGTACTCAATCAGGTTTCTTTTGGAAAACCTTACATAAGACTGTCATTCCTTTGTAGCCTCCTGCGATTACTGCCAAAGACTTGGGAATACCTCCAGAAAACACGAAATGCCTCTCAACATCGTACTCGAGGTGGAACCTTTCGACGGTGGGGCATTGACTTCATGGGTCCCTTCCTTCGTCTTGTTCGACCTTTTCATCTTGGTGGCAGTCGACTATGTCACTAAATGGGTGGAAGCTATCGCCTCTCCCACGAATGATGCAAGAGGTAGTACTCAGGTTCTTGAAGAGGACATCTCTTTACACGATTTTGAGAGTCCCACGTGCTATCATCGAACACCAAGGATCCCACCTCCTGCATAAGCAGTTCACAGCCTTGATGACCAAATATGGAGTGAGACATAAGGTAGCCTTGCCTTATCACCTCAAACGAATGGCCAGGCTGAAGTCCTAACCGAGAATTGAAGTGGATCCTACAAAAGAGGTTAATTCTTCACGAAAAGATTGGTCCCTGAAGCTGGATGATGCACTCTGGGCGTATAGAACAGCCTACAAGACGCCCATCGGCATGTCCATATCGACTAGTCTTTGGCAAAGCTTGTCATTTACCAGTCGAACTCGAGCACAAATCATCTGGGCGGGTGAAAGCCCTCAACTTTGATCTTCTAAGAGCAGGTGACAAAAGGAAAATTCCAGCTCACTGAATTAGAAGAAATTCGAGAGAATGCCTATGAAAAACCGCATCTACAAAGAGAAAGCCAAGAAGTGGCATGACACACGATGATCCTTAAGCGGGAATTTCATGAGGGAGATTTGGGTTTCTGTTGTACAACTCAGGTTGAAGTGTTTCCTGGTAAACTCAAATCCTATTGGGCTGGACCATTTACTGTCTCCAAGGTCACCCCATACGGATCCGTTGAGTTAGTGGATTCGAAAAAACACACTTTCATGTCAATGGATCTAGACTAAAGCATTACCAGGGTGGTAATCTTTGAACAGTTGATGCTCGCACAATAAACCTACATGATACTCAGATTTGAGTACGCTACAAAGCGTCTAGCCAAGACGTTAAAGAGGGCAGCTTTCCGGGAGGCAACCCGGACGAACTTATCTTTTTATGCTTTTATGCTGTTTTAATTTTCAGTTCCCTTTGAATTTTATTTTTTGCTAACTATTAACCCGTTTCTAGTATGGTGCTTCTAGTGTTTATGCAGGTGCAATTTCATGTCTACCGCAACCAAGCTACGCTACTTGAGGCTAAAGCTCAAGTGTGGGGGAAGTCAATACACGCCAGCAAAAATAAATATCAGGGGAGTACCAGTTTCTTTACTTATGTTTCTATTTAAATAAAATATGCAGAGGAGAATTTATATGCTTAAATGAATTTCGTGAGCTTCGTGTTCTCTCTATTTATCTACTTACCGAAAGGGCCTTCTGAAACTTTCCTTGTTTTTTTCTGGTAAACAATGAGGACATTGTTCAAATTAAGTGTGGGGAGTGTGCCCTTTCGGTGGAATTTTGTGCTAAATGCTTAATCTCTCTGCTTATCTTGCGTTTGTCCAACTCAATATTGTGGACCCTGTATATGTGGGTTGTTCTCTTTAGGATAAATATTGTTATGAATTGTGGGATAAATGGTACATAAATGTACAAAAAAAAAAATTTTTAAATTTTGATTACTTTTGAGGAGCATTTTTTATGCGGTGTGACCAAATGATCTGAAATGGTTGGATTTTTATTACTCAGGGGTTCTTTCTGTCTTCTTTCTTAGGGATTGCTAAGGGGTGCTTCTCTGTCAAAAAAAAAAGAGAAAAAAATAAAGAAAAATAAGGTACTTGCGAGAACCATTGGTAACCAACAAAAGAGAGTTGAGTGTTCTTAAATACAAAAGCTTGATGCTTGTATATTATCTTCTCATCTCCTATGCAAAGTGAAAAAAATGCATGAATCTATTTTTCCTTTTGTTTTCTCCTCAATGCCCGTTCTTGAGAGAGTTTGGCCATGTAAAAGTTCTCAAAGTCACCTTAAATAGAAGCATTGAAGTACTCCGGATCATACCCCGAAACTCTAATTTTTATTTTTGCCCTGAGTACACCTATGCCACCAGTAGGTGATGGATCACACTCCTCTAAAAAGTTTAAGATCATGTACTATTGACTTTTTAGTCCTACCCTTCATAATAGTATTTATTAATATTGAGCATTCCCTACTTCGTTGGGTACATTTTTGCTTGAGGACAAGCAAAAGGTAAGTGTGGGGGTGTGATAAGTGTCTAAATGAGCATGTTTTATGGGTGTATTTCATATATTATAACAGCACTTTTCTGCTCATTTCTCACTTATCTTATGGTTTTCCTCTAGTTTATGTTTTATTGATTATCTCACAATTTTATTGTTTTAACATGAGGAACAACCAAGCTAGGAGCAAAGTACACGAAGAGACGAACACATAGACGCAAACGGCTCAGAAAACGGACTTATAACGAAGAATGTAGAGCCGGTTGAAGATTGTTATATATATGTATAATATATATAATATTGCACGGACACAAACAGAGGCAACCCCCCGTATTTGAGCGGTCTACTCTAAGGCTAACCGCCTAAATAATAGGCGGTCAAGACTAAAGCTACCGCCTCAATATAGGCGGTCAGACATTAGGCTACCGCCTAATAATAGGCGGTCAAGACTATGAGGCTACCGCCTAAATAACAGGCGGTCAAGACACAACAGAACCGCCCAAAATAGGGCGGTCAGCACAGAGGGAACCGCCTCTAAAAGAGGCGGTAAGGCTAAAAAATCAACCGCGACTAGTTTCTTCTCGAGCCGTCGTCTGCAACTGGCCTTATCTATCTACTCCAGCACCGCCTACCATGCATCGCTTGCAGCTGTCTGTCCCCTCTGCAATAATGAGATAGCAATGACTGCTAATCAATTTCGTACGGATGCTTACTCAATTCTCTATATCAATCTCAACTCAATCTACTAACCAACACCAAACTGCCAACAAAACACGACGTACGACCACAGTCTGAAGAAATCAAATAAACACCTCACTCCATTCTCTTCCATTTAATCCTCCCGTATCACCACACTTCTCCATCTTTTATTTATTTTTACCATTTCACCTCATTCACGTACGTACTCAACACTCAAACAAGCAGTATATTTACAAAGAGAGAAAAGAGGCAGGCGAGTGCAGACCCGTTTTCGCAGGCAGTTCCTGAGTAATGAATATTTCAGTCTCTACTCTGTTTTTATTTCTGTCAATGTCTGAGTAATCTCATAATTGTGCTTAGGATGGGTGTTTAACCCAAAATAAC
This sequence comes from Limonium bicolor, assembly GCA_023374045.1. Lineage (NCBI taxonomy): Eukaryota > Viridiplantae > Streptophyta > Magnoliopsida > Caryophyllales > Plumbaginaceae > Limonium > Limonium bicolor. The sequence goes on along the minus strand of JAIOTZ010002137.1, from coordinate 12,891 downwards.
TCAGCGTATCTATAATACCGAGTTTGCTTATTAATATTTGTTTTGTCTCTCTCTATTATTAAATGTTTAAGAACTGATCATTTTATGCATTTACGGTTTCTCTAATTTCAATGATTTTGTAAAATTAGAGAATAGACCACAAAGAGAGACAAACGTTAGATTTTATTCTCCTTGATTAGCAGATAAAATTCATCGCTGTTATAAAAAGAATTCTCACTTAAAGCTAATTAATGATTTTAGACTTTTTCTGATTGTAAGAAGTTTAATGAATTAATTAAGAGCTGTCCTTATCTATGATTAGAAGGGTCACAAGATAAATTCTTAACAGACAAATAAGAGCAAACTAGGATTATATTTATTATCTGAGTTATAACCGGGCAATTTCACCTTCCTTAGCACAGTTTCCATCCACTTAATCCACAACCGTTTTTACTGTTTTTTATTATTTCTTTAATCTTAATTACATAATCAACAACAAATCAGCTTGCCTCCGGCTAAACCCCTTTTACAGTCTTTAGTAACTACCTAAACTAGGATAATTAAACAATCTCCTTGTGGATACGACACTTGTTTTACTACTACGAATAGGTACACTTGCCTAATAGTTTGTTATAATTCTATATTAATTACAGTGTAGTTTTTATCCCAACAACTTTACGGGGTTTAATCAGGGGTCCTTTCCATTCTGCTATCTTGGCATCCGATCACTGCTAGGAAACCTAAAGCTGCAGAGTTTAACCCCCTCCTCGACAGTATCCGTAAATCCATCTCTGCATGGGGTAGCAAATCTCTCTCCTTTGCGGGGAGACTTTCCCTGATCCAGAGCACTCTCTTTGGTATAGTGGGCTTCTGGGCCTCCTGCATCACTATACCAAAGAATGTTATCAAAAGAGTCATTAAATGTCTGCGTTCGTTTCTTTGGTCTGGCGACACTGACAGCAATGTTACTCCTTCTGTGGCCTGGAGCGTTCTCACAAACACCAAGAAAAATGGAGGTCTAGGGCTAAAGGACATCCACAAATGGAATATGTGCTTCACGCTCAAAACCATCTCAGCCATTATCCATGACCCGGAGCGTCTTTGGATCCAATGGATCCACAAGCTCTTCTTACCGGGCCGTAGCAACATATGGACGATCACGGCCAAAGGTAATGACCCATGGACCTGGAAAACTATCCTCCATGCCAGGGACTGGTGGATAAAGCAATGTGGGTCATCCTATGATGCCTCGTCCCTCTTCAGTTCCTACCCCACCTATCCCAGGGTCAGCTCCTTCTACAATGATGTTGCTACCCCTATCCAAAACTTCCAATGGTACAATGTGTGCTGGAAAACTTGGACTATCCCCAAAGCTAAATTTATACTGTGGATTACCTTGAAGGGTAGACTTAAAACTTGTGATCAGCTCCAATCTTGGGGCATATGTCTTGCTAACAGATGCTGGCTCTGTGAGCGTGCTCAAGAGACAAGCAACCATCTTTTTTTCCAATGCAGGTACTCTAACAGGGTTTGGTGGATTATATGTGACTGGCTGGGAATCCCTACCAACCGGAAAAGTCTACGAAGCTGCTCCAACTGGATCACCCGCTATTGTAAGAGGCATCGTCCGATAGACCTAGTGAGAAGAGCAGCAGTCGCCAGCGTCGTCTACCACCTTGGATTGAAAGATGCAAGCGTGCTATGGCCAACCAGGCCAGGGACCACTCCTCCATAATCTATGATATCAAAGCAGATCAAAGCTATAATTTGGACAAAGATGAAAAGCTCCAGTGCTGACTTTGATTGGCTTGATAGAGTTCTCTGCTCCTAGAAGTAGAGTTTTGTTCATCTGAATATTTTGTTGTAATTGATCTTTGAGCTGCAGTTTTGTTTGCCATTTCTTGGCTTTAGGTTTTTTGCAAGGGAGGTTTTTGTTTACCCACCCTTCCCATAACAGTCTTGCCCCCGCCTAGTTATCAGATATATAGGGCTCCTATGTATCTTCTGCTACATTTCTTTTTCCCCTGATATATATATATACACATCTCTTTATTTCAAAAAAAAACTTGGTACAATAATTCATCTATGCCAATCAGAACATTTATGAGATGTAAAAAATCACACTACTAAGCTGACATTTGAACTCCAAATTTATGAATGTTTCAAGACGAAAACATTGATAGATAGATCATAAATCCAATCTGCTCTCCTTCCAAGTCAACAGAATCAAACGCCAGCTCTGCCCTCTCACTCGGTATAATTTGATGGATAGATAGATCAGACAGACAGACGAACAAAAATATAGTAGTATATATAAGCTCAGATGGTAGAGCGTTCACATCAGACAAGAAGGCAGAACGAGCAGGAATTGGAACATGAAAGAGAGCTTCGAGCACAAGCAGGCAACTAGGAAAGTGTAATTCTACCTTGTAAATTCATAACAGAAACCCAGTCCTTTGGACTACCAGAAAAGAAATCTCCAATAGCACTAACTGAACTGTAATTTAGAGGCTAGGGTCAAAACAATAAGTTCATATAGATTTATGTGGAGCAGCTCGGTAATACCAATATCATGCAAGTCCACACTCACCAGGTTAGTTCACTATTTCAGCTGAAGAGATATATATCATCTAATCAAAGAAGTTCTGGAAAAGTGATGATCATGGAAATGAATGAATACCAAACATATAATTTAAAATACTTCTCTTTTTCATCATCCAGATAACTATACTTTACAATTTAATCAACCCTAGCCTACCCGTTGAAAAGGAGTAGGGTAGAAGGGAAAGACAACATTGATTACAGTTGATCGTATTCTTGTTTCGGGTGCTTTCAGCTGAGAGTCTATAGATCTAATTGAATCAGAAGCTCATTACTAAAACTAGAGTTGTTATTGGAGTAGAAATAATGACCGACGAGTAAATTTGCAAATGTTTTCAAGTCAAGTGTTAATTAGAAGCACATGCAAAGGAATAATCAAGTAGGCAGATTGACACAGTATGAATCTTACTTTGGCTATTTCATCAGGAGAAAGTGCACCTTGTATGTCCTGCTTATTCGCGAATATCAGAAGGGATGACCCAGAAAGCCTCTGCAAACAGTATGAATAGATAAGTAAAATTTTCCAAATACCTGTATACAAACAGTATATACTCCCAAAATAAAAAAGTGCAATGTAAGCGATCAGAAAGGCAGACAAAGAGATATAGTAGTATATGTAAGCTCAGATGGTAGGCGTGCGCATCAGACAAGAAGACAGATCAAGCAGGAATTGGAAAGTGAAAGAGAGTACACAGGCATCATACACGGACAGAACAACAGAAATTTGTTGTCATTTTAGGAACAATGTGGCGCAGGATCTTTAGATGCAAAGGAAGACTGAGGAATCGACACCGAAAATAGGTGAAGAACATAATCCCTAATCTCAATATTGGGGAAACGTAAATAATTAGTACCAGTTTCAATCTACGCTATTCTTTTTGGGATTCAAGCCTTCTAGTTTGTTCAATCTCTTACTCGCTCGTGGTGTAGAAGCACCTGAAAGGATTTTGCTATGGTCAATGGGAAGGGGAGGTAATTAGCGCTAAAGTGGAGTTTTGGAGTTAATGAGCGCGTATAGGTTACCACCAGTTTTTTCTAGGTTTTTTTTTATATAATAAATTGAGCTCCCATATATTATAATTAACAAAACAAAACATACCGCAAGATAGAGAGAGCTTAAGAACCCTCTCATCTTGCTAGATCCAGATCTAACTTACAAGCCGTACAAACATTAGGGGGAACATTTTCCCCCATCCAGAACAAAGAGAAATTTGGCTGGGGATTCCCCAAATTACAAACGGACCTAAACGGATAATCATCCTTCAAGATTGAGTCTCCCCTAACAATATTAGAAAAAAGAGGCAATAAGTCTCTGACTTTAGAAATATCCTCCCAACTAGCGTTATCCCTTCTAAAGTCAACCATATTGAGAACATTCTCAAACTGTTTACCAACTGAATCAAAGAAAATGCTATGGCTACCTACCGAGATAGCAAGTTCCATAGCAATTCTTTTTGCTTTAATATCAGCATATTGCACCTTACAAGTGCTAGTAATTCTTCGATTGAAAGCTGCAATGGGAATGCCTTGATCATTGCGCAGTAGATCCGCTATGACCCTATCCCCATATTGACTGGATTGCATATATGTGCAAATATTGAGGAACCCACTAGGAGGGGGAGACCAAAATCTCTGAATGATAAGTGGAGAAGAGTTCTTCATTACCTGGATATAAGCTTCAATGAAAGAACTATTAATCTCGACTTCTCTCTACCATGAAAGCTCTAAATTATGTTTGACTTTGTTCCTAGAAGCATATATAACCCAGAGGTTATTGGCAATGTGGGAGAGCTTTTGATCACTCCAAGAATTCGTCTTATGAAAGAACCAATCAAGAAGACCATCCACGCTCTTCGGAACATCATTAACTTCTATCAAGTCCTTCCATATCTCACTCACTGCACAGCAATGGAAGAAACAATGTGCCAGATTATCCTTTGCCCCACAAAAAAACATTTGGAATCACCTTCAATCCTCCTTGCCAGGTTCTCTTGACAAGGGATGATGTTCCCCAAAAATTTCCAGAGATTAAGTTTTGCTCTAGGGGAGCAAATAGAGGAGATGGTCTTTTTGCAAACTCTGCTAATAAAATGAGAATGATTGGAAGAGCCTTCCTCCACCGAAGCATTAGCCAGGAAGTTATAAGCCGATTTGACTGAGAAATTTTTATCCTTAGATAGGATCCAACTCCAATTGTTATTACCCACATTTTCGAGCGTTGGAGAGAGGATAGAACCAGGAATAGGTTGTTGTCGGGTACCATCTCTGAGTAAGTTCAACATAGAAGAGATGGACCTCCAAATGGAGCTACCTTTTTTCCCAGGGTGACAATCTCTAATATTATTATTAGGGTATTAGAGATGTTTCATAACTTGCTCTACCAGTGACCCCGGGTCAGTGAGTAATCTCCAAAGTTGTTTAACCAAAAGAGCTTTGTTGAAATCCTCCACTTCTGTGAAACCTAGACCCCCTTGATCCACACTATCACACACCTTACACCATTTCACCCAATGGAGGACTTGGTGTCAACTTTTCCACTCCACCAGAAGGAGGAAAAGGCTGAATTGAGCTTGGCAATGATACCCTTGGGGAGAGCAAAGAGGGACATAGTATAATTGGGTATAGACTGGAGAACACTTGAAACCATGATGGATCTACTGCCTGGGCCATAGGCTTCATCCAACTATAAATCTGTTTGTGAACTGAATCCAAAAGATAGGTGAAAAGATCATATTTTCTCCTACCAATTTTTAGGGAAAGACCCAGGTATTTGGTGAAACAAGGTACCTCTTGAACATTGAGCATGCTGACTAGGTTGCATTTGATGGAAGAGGATAACTTGTGGCTAAACACCAGTTCAGATTTGAGGTGGTTTATTTTGTGCCCAGAGACTTGAAGGAATTTGGTGAGGATTTGGTTAAGGTGGGAGATATTAGTGGGGTTTGCTTTACCAAAGAGGAGAATATCATCATAGGAAATAGACTGACACACAGGGGAGAGCTTAATCCCATGATAGTCTCCTCTCATATCAGACTTATTAAGGAGACTTGAGAGAGCTTCCTGAGCCAGGATAAATAAGAATGGCGAAAGAGGATCACCTTGTCTAATGCCCCTGGTCTGAGTGAAGGGCGTACCGGGTTTACCATTGATGAGGATGGAACATCTGACAGATTGGACACAGTTCATGACAGGAGTAATCCAGTTCGAAGGAAAGCCCATCGAGGAGAGAACATCTTGGAGAAAGGACCCTCCAATCTATCATAGGCCTTACTAAGATCCAATTTAAGCGCGAAGAAGCCATTTTTGACTGCTTGACTCTTCTCTAAGAAATGTTGTAGCTCTCTTGCTAAGATTATATTATCCGTAATAAGTCTTCCTTTCACAAATCCAGATTGATTGTGAGAAATGAGGTGAGGGAGAATATGGTGAATTCTATTAGCCAAAGTCTTGGAAGCAGTCTTATACACGAAATTGCAAAGGGCGATCAGTCTGAATTTATCAATATCGGTAGCTCCCACCATCTTAGGAATACGAGTGATAAAATAGTCATTCAAGGAGTCTGGGAGGGCATGACCTCTAAGGATTCTCAATACTGCTTCGGTAATCTGCTCCCTAATAATATAACAAAAGGTGATATAGAATTTACCATTGAATTCGTTTGGGCCAGGAGCTTTGTTAGAGCCAAGTTGTTTAACTGTAGATATGATTTCATCTTTAGAGTACGGTCTGCCTAGCTCTTCAACAAATCTTGAATTGAGGCGACCTTCCACTACCTCAGTGAAATCCCTATCTACTTGGGGATGAGAAGATGTGAACAGATTTTGGAAGTACTCCCTAGTAATGAATTCAATACTATGCCACAAATATTGCATAGCTCGCCCTGGGCCCATTAAACCAAAAATCTCTTTTGATCTATTAATAGTTGAAGCCCTAGCATGAAAGTAACCCGTGTTCTTATCACCTTCTTTTATCCACTTGTCCCTCAATCTTTGCTTCCACCAGATTTCTTCACGAAAACTTAGCAGCTCAATTTCCAAGAGTAACCTCTTTCTATTGTTAATACACTAGTAGAAAAAAGATCTATAGCAGCGCCCCTACTGCAGCGGTTGTACAAAGAACCGCTGAGATAGGACGTTTTTTAAAATGTCACTAACCTATCTCAGCGGTTCTTATTTGTAACCGCTGCGATAGGGTTATTCTAAAAAATAAAAGAACCTACTACAGTGGTTCCTACTAAGAACCGCTGAGATAGGTCTGTTTAACTAACCTATCTCAACGGTTCTTAGTAGGAACCGCTGCAGTAGGTTCTTTTATTTTGCCCCAATTCGCCAGAAGTCATTCCCCTCGCGCGTCTTCATTCTCTCTGCTCCGACGTCTTCTGTGCGAATTAGAAGCAGGCGACGGCGATTTGGACGCCTGCGACTGCGATGCCACCACCACCACCAGCTTCTTCTTCCACGCGCGCCACCAGCCTTCGTCGCCGCCGTTGCCGTCGCCAGCCCGTACCGTCACGGAGGTCGCAGGCGTCGCGCGAGAGCTGCAGTAACACTAGGTTAGAAATTCGAATCCCTAACTTCAAAACATGTTAATTATTCTCTTGTTTGATTGAAAAATTAGTTGTAAAGTATTTGTTGATTGTTAGTTTAGTTGTGTGTGCATAATTTGAATATAGATACATTATTGAATTAGTATAAATAGTTGTGCATGTAAGGTGTTCGATAAAATGTATGAGTTGATATTTTGCTGTTTGTGCCCTCTGCATACAATGGCGGAGACAATTTCATGAAAAACTGGTTTGTATTTATATATTAGGTAGATCCCTAACTAGTAAACCTTGTAGCCCCCTATACACATAGCAACTAGTAAACTAAAACGTCAATTCAAACAAACAAACTCAATTAAAACTACTATGAAAAGAAAAATAATAACGGCTAAACCTGACTACGGAAATGGTTTGGCTCTGAAATTGTGCAAGGTTGAGCACAAACAGAATCAACTAAGGTGAATAATTTTAGTCTGTTTGTGTTTATTTAACTGAGGTGTTAGTAAAATAAAAGCAATAAGCTTTATATGCTTCTTTAGGGATTCTGATAATGTCTTGAGGTAGATTGGATTTTTTTAATCTAATAAGGGGTGGTGCATTAAGGTAAATTGGGTGTTGTTTTAATTAAATAAGTATAATGAGTGAATTTGAGGTAGATTGTATTGGATAATGTTTCAACATCTTACATCCCGCTTACAATGCAAAATCATGCAACTATAATATTATAATGCATTTTTAACTAATTATAATACAACAGCACACATAATGTAGAACAGTAATGGATTTCTTACCCCCCTAATATTATTTCCTTGCTTCGCCGCTGTTTGCAGTAATTGGGGTGGTCTCTACGTCTTCTTCTTCTTCCTCATTTCTTCTGCTGTGGTGCAAAAGTGGAAAGGTAACATCTTCATATATCTTTTTTCTCTTGTTTCTCTTCATTTTCTGCTAGTTATTAGGAAAATAGTTGTAGCATAGACAAATTGGATAGAGATGTTATATGCAGTCATTAATTAGTTGGTGGTGAAATGGCAAGTGGTTGTGACATTATTGAGTGATTGCGAATGGTTGCTGCCAATTGTTGAATTTATTTGTCGTGGTAAATAAGATGTTGGTGAATGCTTAATGATAAGCATGGGATTAACACGATTACGCAAAGGTCATGCCGAATTTTTTCTAGAATCGTATTAGTCTTATTAATTAATTTTATTTGTTATTTGTGTATAACAATCTTTACTTTTCTTTGTCAGGTCTTCTGAATCTGCTATTGGATTTGTACCAGTACTTTCCCAGCCCATCACCAAAGCAGTCTCCTAGCTTCCCCCTCTGTACAACCTTAAAACAAGTAAGTAATTAAACTTTATTTTTTGTTTTAATAATGCAATGATTTGTTGAAGTTAAATTAAATGTGTTAGAATTGTTAGAATAAGGCTAGATTAGTTACGTTGGAACGTTAGAGTACTTAGGCTACGTTAGTTGGTTGGAACCATAGAGTAGTGCTGAGTTTGGTTGCAACCGTACATCCAGTAGAAACATGCTCCATATACAAATGCAGACGAAACTGAAAGACAAATCAATCTTAAACTTGTTTTGTTTTCACATATAGAATGGAGCGTGACTGGATGTACGGTGATCGAGGGGATCACTACTTTGATGAGAAGCTGAAAGAGTTTCTCAAAGCGGCAGTGCAACACAAGGACAGAACAAAGGCGGACAATATTTCATGTCCTTGTGTTGACTGTGGGGTCGTAAGGAAATATGAAGACATTGAGGAAATTAGATTTCATCTTAAGTCCCGTGGATTCATGCCACATTACAGAAGATGGAATTTTCATGGAGAAACTGTTGCAGCTAGTGCTTCAACATCATCAAGTGCTCATGATCCACGTTACGCAAGTACCGCCCACACCTTCAATACCATCAATGAGTCGGTACCGTTAAGTGATTCAGGATTCGATGACAGTGAGACCACTCACCATGATGAGCAAATGGATGAAATGTTAGAAAATGTTGCGGATACTTTTGTCGATAAGCCGGAAGAGTATCAAAGATTGTTGGACGCATCAAAGACACCTTTGTACCCTTCGTGCGTTAAATACACAAAATTGACTGTTGTACTTAATTTGTTCAACTTAGAGGGGAAATATGGAGTTGGTGACAAGTGTTTCACGTCATTTCTAGAGCTGATACATGATATGCTTCCTGATGAGAATGGTCTTCCTACATCCACCTACGAGGCAAAGAAATGGATGTGTCCAATGGGAGTTGAATATAAAAAGATTCATGCTTGCCCAAATAACTGTGTGCTTTATAGGGGTGAATACGAACATCTAGACAAGTGTCCTAAATGTTTGTTGTCCCGGTACAAGGACAAGGATAAGGATTCCTCCTTTCAAAAAAAAATCGTCCAGTGAAATTATTGTGGTACTTGCCGATAATTCCTAGATTCAAACGGTTGTTTGCCAACCCGAAAGATGCGAAGAACTTACGATGGCACGCGGATGGTAGAAAAATTGATGAAAAATTAAGACATCCTGCAGACGGACCTCAGTGGAGAAATATCAACAGAAAATTCAAACATCATTTTGGGGATGAGGATAGGAATCTGAGACTTGGATTGTGTACCGATGGGATGAACCCGTATGGCACGTTGAGCAGTCAGCACAGCACTTGGCCGGTGCTACTAGTGATCTACAATTTACCGTCATGGTTGTGCATGAAACGAAAATACATTATGTTATCACTCCTAATTTCTGGTCCAAAGCAACCTGGTCATAACATTGACGTATATCTTGCACCACTGATCGACGATCTGAACTTGTTGTGGAATGAAGGGACAGTGGTATATGATGCTCATACGAAAGAAAATTTCACACTGAAGGCGATGTTGTTCTGTACTGTTAACGACTTTCCTGCCTATGGGGAACTTGTCAGGATACTCGGTGAAAGGATTCAAAGCGTGTCCGGTATGTGAGGATGACACATGTTCAGATCGTCTGAAGCACTGCGGCAAAAATGTTTTATGTGTCATCGACGGTTTCTTCCAGTAGACCATCCTTACCGTTCGAGAAAGCGAAAGCTGTTCAACAATGAGCCCGAGACTCGTGTGGCTCGTCTGCCTTTGAATTCAGAGGAAGTGTATGCAAAGGTAAAAGACATTGAAAATGTCTTTGGAAACACATCCAAGCCGCCGAAGAACATTTGGAAAAAACGTTCCATTTTTTGGGATCTACCGTATTGGCGGCATCTGCCTGTTCGACATTGTTTGGATATCATGCACATTGTGAAGAACGTCGGTGAGGCAGTGTGTGGTACTTTGCTCAACATACCCGGCAAGACGAAAGACGGATTGAAGGTGAGGAGAGATATGCAAGAGTTGCGCATACGGAAAGAACTACACCCAATAGAGGATGAGAAGCGAACATATCTACCTCCTGCGTGTTATACCCTCTCTAAGAGTGAAAAATTAAGTTTTTGCAAGTGTTTGCACACATTGAAGGTACCATCTGGGTACTCTTCAAACTGGAAGAACCTAGTTTCTATGAAGGATTTGAAACTGTTAGGCATGAAATCTCATGATTATCATGTGTTAATGTTGCATCTTCTTCCAGTTGCAATACGAGGGATATTACCAGAAAATGTCAGAAATGCTCTAACTCGATTATGTTTCTTCTTCAACGCTGTCTGCTGCAAGGCAATTGACTCAGACACCCTCGATGATCTGCAACATGAAATTGTTGTGACAATATGCCAGCTTGAGATTTATTTCCCACCATCTTTCTTCGACATAATGGTGCATTTAGTAGTGCATATTGTCCGAGAGATCAAATTTTGTGGTCCGGTATACTTACGTTACATGTATCCTTTCGAACGATATATGGGGATTCTGAAGGGTAGAATGAAAAACAGATATAGACCGGAAGGCAGTATCATCGAAGCAACAGTGACTGAGGAAGTCACAGAATTCGTGACAAGTTATTTGAACGATGCAGAGTCAATTGGTATTCCCAAACCACGTCACCATGGTAGATTTAAGGGTAAAGGAGTTATTGGCAAAAAGGTTGTTTGTATCTCTCGTGATCTTATTAATCAGACACATTTGTTTGTACTACAACACCTTGAGGTTGTTGAACCCTACTTCGATATTCACATTGCTGAGTTGAGTCGACAAAACCCTACCAAAAACCGTATCTGGCTTAAAAAAGAACAAAATCGAGTATTCGTCCAATGGTTTAAGGAATATGTGTTTGAGCAAGCTTCATTGAACCCCGAAGATGTCAGTGAAGAAATCAGATGTCTAGCTGTTGGTTCTGGAACAGATGTTGTATCGTTTGAAGGGTATGACATTAATGGATGCACATACTACACTGCACGCCAAGATGCTAAATCAATACATCAGAACAGTGGGGTAAAAATTGAAGCATCGGTGACTGAATATGGTCTAGGTAACCAGGTTCAACCAATGAGCAGTAGTAGTTGGTATTATGGTGTGATAGAGGACATATGGGAACTAAACTATCACATTGATTCGTTTCTATTGTTCCACTGCAATTAGGTGGACAACCGACATGGACTCCAAAATGATAAAGGACTTATTTTGGTTGATCTTTCACGTGTTACAACTAATAAGGAAGATCAGTTTGTGTTGGGTAAAGACTGTGACCAGGTGTTTTATGTTGAAGACCCAAAAGCTAGTAGATGGTATGTTGTTCTTCCAGGGAGAAGACCGGTTTTGTTTGAGGATGAAAACAACGACGATGATGATAATGAGATGATAGATGAAAAGTATCGTTGCATACAGGGTTGCATGATTCAACTGATGATTTACAAAATGATGATGTTCAGACCATCTACGCTCGATCAGACCATAATGAGGGGGTTTGGGTAGAAAACAGATCATGATATATGTTACTATGTCTAGGTAACACCATTGGTTGAAATTACATTATATAATTCGTATTATTGTTGTTACAATGTTATCAGAATTAATTATTTATGTTTATTTTTGCAATTATACATCGTTCCATGAATATTGATCTAATGTGTGTGTTTTTTTCCTCAGTGGATGATGATCCTATTGATGATCCTATAGGACAGCTGCTCCTGACTGGGGAAGTAGACCGGCAAAACGCACCACACGAGGTGGTAAAAAGAAATCAAAGAAAGCAGACGTAGAGACCACCCCACAGCAGACGAGACAGCAGGGCCTTCACAGGAAGGACAAGAGATACAAGTTGCTCCTCCGCCTCTCAAGAAACCCAAAAAACGAGGGGCAACCCGTGGGCTGAAAGCAAATAGAGGCCCCCCGACAAAGCCTTTGGAGTTCAATGAGTTTAATCAGCCCACGGGTACTTGGAAAAATGATTTCACTGCTCTAGCCAGGCATTTGGTGAGTACATATTTCAATATAAACCACCAATTGGAAGCAAGTGCCTCAGGCGTTGAAGGAGCAGATATTTGAACGTCTCAAGGTATTTGTTACACTTAATAGTTTGTTTTAAGATTTATATAGTTACTTTTACACTAATCCATTTTTTTTGTGCATATAGGACCGATTGTATAGATCCTTCTCTGAAGGATGATGTGATGAAGGGGATTGCCACACAGTTCAAAGACTTCAGATCTCTGCTCACGAGGCAGTACATTTACTGTGAGGAGCCCGCAGAGATAGAGGAGGCAGAAGGTGAAGATGTGGATGATCGGAGACCACCGTGGCAAAAATATGATGGTATTACTGAAGAGCAGTGGAATGAGTTTGTTGCGAAGCGTTT
>JAIOTZ010002136.1:0-23183 GCA_023374045.1 Limonium bicolor | reverse complement strand
AAGGTGCCGGTGAGGATAGTACCGCTGACGTCAGCCTGTGCCTCTGTAAGTATGCTTAACGCACCTTCCGTACCGAGTCCATAACCTAATTGTGTTCACAAGCTTCATGAGTATTGATGGTATAACAAGAGTCATAACAAATTTATATGAACAACACTGTTATTTTATTCATAACCATAATGTTTACAACATGAGCTTTAATCTTACATCTCATTCCTCATTTCATTCTAACATTACATGACTAATATTGTCTAAAGGTTAGGTTTAATCTCCCAGGTCTCATATGCGTCGCATTAATTACTGCCGACGGTGTTGTATTCAGCTTGATTCTCTTAATCCCATGGTATAACATCCTTGATTCTCCTCCCATAACTAATACATCTCCAGACTTAAGTACCAACTTATTTGCACGGTCCGCACGCTTCTGCTCGCCGTATAAAAACTCTGCATCATCCCCAATGGACCAAGACACTACGGGTATCCCTCTTCCGAGAGACTCTGTTGTCTCGTCCTTATCCTGGTGTAGTCCAAGTCGCCCATCCTTCTCGTAGAATTTCACAATGCAAATGTCTGCTTGAATGTCTGGAATCGGTTCAGCTTCCAATTGCTGAGCGATTTCCACGACTTGTGTAATAACTGGATGGAACTCCTCGGGTATCCCCGGTGGTGAGACTCCATCTTGCATCCTCGTAGTTTGGTAGTTCTTGGCATACGGATTCCAATCCTTGCCTAAGCTCATCATCTTTAATTTCATCCTTGCTCCCCCTGGGTATTCCGGTGTATAGAAACCTCTCGGTCCCATTCCTAGTTGATTCCATCTTCTGATGATGGCTATTTGTGCTTCGGGTGTCAGGTATCCCCTTAATAAAATCATACCTGGGCGGATAACCTGACATTGTTCGGTTGGAAAGTCTGTGGTCTCGATGTCGGTGTGCTCCGGGTTAGGTGTAAACGGTATCGGATAGCAGATGTTGAAGCTTCCTAAAGTGGTAGTAGGTTATATCTTACTTAAGTTCTATTCTCCTCTCATTCTTACTTAACTCAATTATTCACCAAACATGCATGATAATGCGGTAAGCAGGCAATTTTTATCACTAAATGGTTATAGCGGTACCTGGCCTCGATGAGGGTTCAGGCTCATCGTCCCGGTCCACCAAGTGTAGTGTGGGTCCCGACTTCTGGGTCACCCGTGGGTTCCTGTCTGCAGCTTGTTGCCCCCTCCTCTGACCGTCGGATCCAGATCCCTGATCGGTCTTGGCTTTAATCTTAAAACTGGGTCTGTAATTCTTACTTTCCAGGTTCTCGTAGCACTCATATGCCCGGTGCCCGAGTACTCCACAAAAGTTACACTCCACCTTATTCCCCCTGCAGTCAACTCCGGGGTGGTCCCCCTTGCACCCCTGGCAATAGTAGTGCCGTTGGTAGCCACCTCCGGTTTCCTTACCAGTCTCAGTACCTAATTAAGCATTGCATCAGTGATTGTGTCTCAATGTTGTCAACCATTCTTATTTACTCATAATGTATTTCCTTACTCTTTGGCGCCCTGGAGCGCAGGGGCTTAGCAGCATAAGCATAAGTCAGTTTCAGTGGCTCATCAGTAGCCTTCTCCTTTTCCTCCTTTCCCTTTTGGTTCGGGTTCTTTTGGGCTTGAGGCTGGTACTTCGGTTTCTTGTACCCTCCTTGCCCTTGGTGTTCTGCACTCTTCCCAGCACTCTTTCTTTTGGCATTGTCCTCGTCCCTCAGCTGGACGGTTATCTCAACCTTAGCAGCGGCATGATAGCACTCCTGCTTCCAAAGGTATTAGTTCCTCTTATTTCTCAGAAACTAAATCTTATTCACTTAACCATATCTTACTCATTTACTTACTCAAATCTCAATCATTCTTATTACCTGCAAGGTAGTATAACTCGTCGGCCCCATGCCGTAGCGGAGTCGGTGGCTAAGCCCGCCATTGAAGCGGTCCACCAGTATCTGGTCTGAATACCCAAGACCTGGTAGAAGACGGAGCAAGGCGGTGAACTCTGTGTAATACTCGTCCACCGTCATCTTGTCGGTCTGCTTAAGCGCATCCAACTGCAAGCGCTTCTTCGTCTGGACATGGGCGGGGTAGTACTTTGCTCGTAGCAAGGCGGTGTACTGCTCCCAGCCGAACTCTGGATTGGCCACATGCTCGGCCCTCACCAGCTTCCACCAATCGCCAGCCGCCCCCTTCAGATAAAAAGCAGCCAGACGCACCTTGATCCCAGCAGGGACATCAAGGGTCTCAAAGGCGGTCTCCAGCTCGGAGATGTACGCCTCAAGCTTGGCGGGATCGGTCTCCCCCTTAAAGTGTGCGGGTCGAAGGTCTGCAAGACTCTTCACCCAATTTGGTTCCCTGGGTTGTGGCGGTGGAGGTGGTGCACCCACACCAGGCTGGTAGCCCATGTGCCCTAATGCGGCAGCCACAATCTCGGCGATCGTCTGCCCTCCCGGTATCCCTGAAGCATCATCGCCCTGGCCACGACCTCGGCGTCCTCTAGGACGTCCTGCCATCTGAACAAGCATAACTCACATTAGATTCGTATCCACCACTGTTTCGGTTAACGAGTTTATAACGTCCGTAGACGGTAAAGACGATCCACACTTATTAGTGGTCATCTGACTCTACTCACTCTAACTTCTCACACCCTTAATCCATCACTTATTCCTTAACTTATATCCTCACTCGGTGGTTACTTATGTCAGGTATTTCTTGATCAGAGCGTAACTACGCTCTGATACCACTTTTTGTAACACCCCATCCCAAGCCAATCGTAGTTAACGCTAAACTTAACGCTTAATCGGATTCGACGCAGCGGAAATAAACTATCACCAGGACCTTGCTACGGTCTAACCAACAAGTAATACCGTTACTTAATTATTTACAATCACATATCTACTATACATACACCAACCGAGTTTAAAGTATTCTCCAAAACCATACAATATTTCACAAGCTCATGTTCAACTACTAACTGACGGGTGCACAAGCGCTACCCGTTCTCAAAATAAAGTCCCACCTAGGGCTACCCGCTCCTACTCTCATGGTGTGACTTCATCGGCCGCTTACCTGCAAGTGTAAAAACAGCCCCCAAAAGGGGTCAGCACGAATGCTCGTACGACCCTCCCATGGCCCCCAAGCTAACGGGGCTACGACGACTAATTGTCGATAGCATGGAAGTTGATTAGCATAATAAGCATATTAAGCATAAATGAAACGCAATAAACCAACAACCACAATGAACATAAGTAGCTCATAAGCAAATGAACGACTCAGGCGTTCCCTTAATAAGTGAGTTAGTTCTTAACTCCTTGGATCCATAATCTCCTTATCCTTATAATTGCCAACCGCTCCACTATTAGATTGGTTAGCCCTTAATTGGTTGCTTATCTTTGTAGGGCTTGGTTAACCCTAGCCGGTAGCAGTGCACTATCCGACGATAAGCTACCTTTCTCAATTTGTTGGGGATGTAGGCTTGATCCCCCCACGCCATCCTTAATGTGCCTCCCACCTCAAACAGTAGCCCGGGTGGTCAGGTCGGTTTGTTGACCCTAGGCGACGAGTCTAATGACAAGTCTTATTTGGAAGTCGGATCTGATTCAGATACCGACCTCCCCCAATACACATGTGCCGGTACCATTCCGGATTCCTCACTCCCACCCCAAGTTATGGTTAGTGAAAGCCTTAATCACCAAGTGTTAGTTAAACCCTGACGGGTAAAAACCAACAATCACCAATACTTAATTCTTATCCTTAACTCAGTGAGTACTAATCTTAGTTAGCAACATTCTCAAGTCTCGTGGGTTAGTGTAAAATAAACACATTCACAACGAGAATAAGTATAACTGGTTGCATGCTTTATCTTGTCTTAGTCATGGCAAATAAACAGATAGCACACAAGCCGAGGGACACCTCGTTAGCAAGCAGGTCACAAGAAAGACTGTACCGTTCACCGTCGATCGTCGTTCGTTAACTTTTTCCGGGGTCCCAATTCACAAACCTAAAACATTGATTAATTTTTAGATCATTAGTTATTTGCACCCTACTTAACTCATTAGTCCCTAAAGATTCCCAATGAATATCCTCTCAAGTCCTTACCACTTAACCTTTTAAACTTAGTTTTAAACATTAAGGTTCTTTACTTAACTTAACTTAACTTAATCCCTTAAGTTCTTAGGGTCCTAATCATTACCACCCTACCAAGGGTATACCTTATTACCAATTATCTTCCTTAGAATTCAAAGTTTCCTTTTTTTTTTAAGTGTTAAGGGTCGTCCGACCCACCGTCCGACCCACCCTCTGGGTCGGACCCTTCCAGTAACTTTCGAGTTTGAAAAACTCTACATGTCCGACCCATGTCCGACCCAACCAACTGGGTCGGACCATTCCAGAAATTTTCCGTCTTCTAAACCTCCCATGTCCGACCCATGTCCGACCCAACCAACTGGGTCGGACCATTCCAGAAACTTAACCGCCCTCAAAAACACCCCCGTCCGACCCATGTCCGACCCAAGTCCTCTGGGTCGGACCATTCCAGAACCTTTCCCTGGCGTTTAACAGAGGCCGTCCGACCCAAACTTGGGTCGGACCCCTGGGTCGGAGGCCTCCAAAACATGCCCAAACATTGTCAAATCTTCACCAAACTTTTCCTCAAGCCTTCCAATGTGTTCTAACATCATTTAGACCCTTAAACCCACCTTAGATCATCCTCCAAGCTCATTAAAACAACCTCCAAAGATCATCCCAATCCTTTACTCAATTCTTACAACAACTACTAACACTTAGCATTTATTTCTTTCCTACATTTCAACATCCCTTTCACCTAGCACTTCTACTAGCCAAAAGTTCCCTCCTTATAAACTTGACCACACCATATACACCACTTGCATCCCTCTTACACTTTCCAAGGTTTTCCTTAAATTCTAAACTCTAGTTTCTACCTAAACCATCTAAAAGTTTTACACTCATTTCCATCTAACTTACCCAAGTTTCCTAGCTTCTTTTATCAACATTTACCAAAGTCCTAGATACCCAAATACACTCTTTTGATTCCTAAATCCTTCATAGTGATGTCTAAGCCATTATAAGTCATTAAAATACCTTAATCTCACCCTTTTTCATCAAGACAACCTCTAGAACTTCCTAGTACTTCCTTAGTCCTTAAATCCCCTTAGAACATCTTAAACACTTAAGTTCTCCTTTAAATTTTGTCATGGGTTCTCTAGTATATAGTACATCCTAACACTTGGTTTTTCTCCATCAACCAACCAATATCACTCAAATTCTCATCACAACACCTTAACACACAATTTACACCAAAACTACACCACATCATCATATAGTGCATAAACTTAAATGCTTGGCACTTAGGCCCTTAAATGACAATAATCTTAACCACTGAATTTCCACATATATTTGCCTTTAACCTGCGAATACACATAACAAGGCTCCCATTGAAATAAAATGCTTCTTGTACTTCACCTTGATATTCTTAAACTATCTCTTTTTCCTCATTTGCTCCTTAGTCACAAGTTCACAATCATGATCATTGTTTCTCCTAGGTCATATATAGCCCTTTTCTAATGTAAGCTCTACACTAAACTCATCACATATCTAAATCCCATTCCCTTAAACAATAAAACACCTTAAGGTAAGTAATTTACCTTGTTCTTTTACAAGCTTTAAAAACTTTCTTCCTTAGGTTTTTCCTTGCTCAATCTCGGTCACCAATATATATCCCCTTGCCAATGTTCTAACCAATATCCAATGACTCCAATGAGTACTAGATAATACATTAACCCTAAGGAACAAACCCTAGGTTAAAAATGTGCTTTAAGGTATTAAGGTGATTGTTTTACCTTGGTTTCTCAAGACAAGCTTGGATATGAAGCAAGAAGGACCTCCTCTATCCTTTGAAGAGTAGAAAACAAGCTACAACAAGGCATTAAAATGAATCCTCATGAGCATGCATTTTCGGTCAAGAAGAAAAGTGATGGAAACCTAGATTTTCTTACACTTTCTTTACCTTAAGAGAATGGAGAAGCCAATGGAGTCTCCAAACTTGAATTTCCTCCTCTAATGGTGGTTTGGCTTGGCACCAAATCAAAGCTCTTGAAGTTTTGAAAAGATAGAAAGAGAGAGCTTGAGCTAACTAAGAGGAATATGTAATTTGTTTTGGTTTTGGAGCTAAAATGAGTAAGTAGTGTACAAAGGAAGGTGGAGCTAGCATGGGGTTGTTCTTCACGTTAATGGAGAAGGGAGAGAGCTTGAGAAATCGTGGGAACAAGAGAGAATGAAGAGGTGAGGAGAGAGGTGAGTAATATGAGATATTTATGTATAAAGTAAATAGTAGTTTCTACTTTATCCTATAATTTCCTTTCTTATTTGCTCATGTGGTGAATCATCACCTTAAAAACCGCCCACCCCCTTTTAATTAGGTTAGTCATGGTCTTGTTTGACCAACTAAATAAACTAAATTGACTTACTTTGACTAATGTCTTAAACTAGCACTATTTAGTTACTATTCACTAAACAAGGCACATTGTTGTGAAATTTTTGATTTCCCATTGATTTAGACCTCCTAATGTGATACTAATTAGTACACAAGTTAATTAAAGAGTAATGATGGACATTTAGCCACTCAAAACCCATTTACAAGACAATTTTTCAAAAATGTGCTTTAAGAGTCCTTAAAGCACATTTTGTGTTTTAACTTGTTTTCAAGCTTGGTTTTCTTTGGTAATTGATTTAAAATGACCATTAGGATATTACTAAGGTCTTATTACAATATTTGGGTACTCACCCAAGTCTCTCCAAGCTTAGAGCACGTTTTTGCTTAAACTGCTCTTTTGGTGTTTCCTTATATTTTCTTTGATTAGAAATGTTTCTAAGGCATTATTTAGCCTCCTTATAACTTAGTTTATCATTTAAACACCATATCTAAGTTTGGGGTATTTCAGCTTCCCAAAAGGTGAAAATGAAAAGGGTTTCACTCAGCGCACAGCAGGATCTGTTCTTGACTAGCAAGCAAAGAAAAACCAAAGAGATGAGACCCAAGAATCTTCTCCAGTTTTTGGGCTAACATTGGAGCAAGTCGACCAGATTGCAAAGTATGTCCAACAGAAAAACAATAACAATGAGAAAAGAGCAACAAACTCCTTCGGGAGTTTTTCTGGTAATTGTATCTCTGCCCACCTTCTGAATATTAAATCTAGTAATGACTATCTGACTGAGACTTTAAATACAACTTGGATATTCGATTCTGGTGCTTTGGAGCATGTTACATGAAATAGAAGTATGATGTGTGAATTTATACCTTTATCTGAACATAAAGAACTAATATTACCTGATGGAAAAAGGTGTATAGTTGATTGTTTTGGTAGTGCCACTCTCTGTGAAAGTTTTAATCTGCCTCAAGTATTGTTTGTGCCCACATTTACCTTTAATTTAATCTCGGTTAGCAAGCTAACTACTCAACTGAATGTGAATTTGATTTTTTCAGAAAATGACTGTTTCTTGTAGGGATGTGAAAAAAATATTCTTGTAAAGTGGGATACAGACATCAAGGTTTATTCTTTCTAGATCCTATCTGTTTAGGAAAGTTTCTAAAAGAAACTAGAAAAACTAAACCAAGTGTTTTAGCTACAAGAGAGGAAACAGAAAACAACATAGTTTCTAAGGATCTATTGTTGTGGCATAGCAAACTGGGGCATATCCCCATTCATAAACTGTCAAAAATGCATTTAGGTATAAATTTTCCTTTAATAGATGTCCTTCCTTGTACTGTATGTTTCAAAGCTAAAGGGAAACGAATGAAATTTCCAACTTCTGCAATAAAGAGTCAGCATCCATTTTTCATGTTGCATTTGGATATCTGTGGTCCAATAATGACAGAAACAGTAGAAGGGTATCGCTATTTTTTGACCATTGTTGATGATTTTACAAGAGGTACTTGGGTTAAACTTTTAAAATTAAAATCAGAAGCTTTTGGTTACATTAAGGAATTCATAACCTTTGTTGAACAACATTTTGAGCATTCTGTCAAATTTATCAGATCTGATAATGCCAAGGAATTAGGAGGATCTAAAGAGGGATACCTATTCCTCAACTCAAAAGGAATCACACATCAAACGAGCTGCTCTCACACACCCCAACAAAATGGGGTGGTTGAGAGAAAGCAAGGACATTTGATGCAAGTAACTAGATCTTCCAATCAGGTTTAGAACCTAAATTTTAGGGCCACACATTAGAACATGCTGCTTACATCATTAATAGAATTCCTACAAAAGCCATAGGAAATCTTACCCCTTTCGAAAAACTGTATGGTACTCTACCCAACTACACTGAAATCAAAAACTTTTGGTGCTTATGTTTTACCACAAACATCAGTCCTCATAGAGGGAAATTAGAACCAAGGTCTGCTGCTAGCATCTATCTAGGCAATGGAAAAACCACCAAAGCCTACAAAATTATGAATATAGAATCAGGAGCAATAAGCCTAAACAGAGACATCACATTTTTTGAGAATATTTACCCTCTCAAGGACAAAAACTGGCGCAACATTTGGCATGACAAACCAGATGAAATCATCCATCCTTTCCCTTGTGAACCTCCAACATCTACTTCAAATCCCATTGACTTTGATCACACAGATTTCTTCCATTTTCCAAAATCAGTCAGAGATATCTCTTCCCCCCTTCCTCCCCACACAAGATAAATCTACCTCTGAAAAGGATCAAAACACCCCAACAATAGATTCTCAAGCCACACAGCTTGAAATCCTTCCTTCTGTTACAGACATAAGTCAGCACCAACAAGCTACAGATTCTAAAACTCATAATTCTGGTGATATCAGCCCTTCAACAGAAACCGACATAGTCACCATTGATAATCACACAGAAACAGAAATCACCTACAATCACCCTAGAAGAACTTCTCGAATTTCAAAACCACCAATAAAACTTCAAGACTACATCTGTTCCACAAGTAACCAACAACAAGACACCTTCTCTTGTATTCTCACTCATAGACTCCAAAAATTAAACACTCTCTCCCGATCTGAATCCTATCTTCACATGGATACCTTGACAAACATAATTCCCAGTCACATTATTACCACCGTATCTGTTTCTCCCACCTCTAATAAGCTCCTGGATAATGTTTTAACTTTAAAGGAACCGTCCAGCTACACAGAAGCAATTAAAGATCCTAAGTGGATCCAAGCCATGAATAATGAGTTCCAAGCTCTAAAAGAAAACAGAACTTGGACTATTGTTACTATTCCTAAAGGCAAGAAACCAATTTCTTGCAAATGGGTTTATAAAACTAAATTCAAAGCTGACGGAACTTTAGAGCGCTTCAAAGACAGATTAGTTGTCCGAGGATTCACACAAAAATATGGCCTCGATTATGAGGAAACTTTTTCTCCCGTAGTCAAAATCATTACTATTAGAGCACTCATTATTTTAGCAACCAAAAGAGGATGGATTATTGATCAATTAGACATCAATAATGCATCCTTTCATGGGGATCTATGAGGACATATACATGAAAATTCCTCAAGGACTAGAGGTGGAAGGAACTAATAAAGTGTGTAAACTTAATAAGTCCCTATATGGGTTAAAACAAGCATCCCGACAGTGGTATGACAAACTGGGGACATTTCTCAAAACTTAGGATATACATAGTCCCGTAATGACTATTCCCTCTTCATTAAGAAAGAACATGGTTATTACACTTTTCATGGAGTTTATGTTGATGATCTTCTGGTTACTGGAAATAGCAGAAGAGAAATACACTATCTGAAAACTCAATTACATTCTATTTTTAAAATTAAAGATTGGGTCAATTACACTATTTTCTTGGCATGGAGTTTATCGAAACAGAAGACAGGCTGATCATGTCCCAACGTAAGTATGCCACACAAACATTACTTGATTATAATTTTTAGGACTGTCGCATTTCAGTGGCTCCTCTGCCACTCAATCAGAAGCTCTACCCAGAATCAAGTGAACTCCTTCCTAATCCTACTGTTTATAGACAATTGATAGGAAAATTGAACTTTCTTGTCAATACCAGACTAGACCTTGCATACAGTGTACATTATTTGAGTCAATTTCTTCAGAAACCTACTGATGATCATTTAAGTGCTGCATTTCACACACTTTCTTACTTAAAAGGCACTCTAGGTTTCTGTATCTCGTTCAATAAAGATTCTAACTTGAATTTGTTGGCTTTCTGCGATTCTGATTGGGCATCTTGCCCAATCACCCGAAAGTATATCTCAGGTTATTTCATTCTCCTTGGCGGTTCTCCCCTCAGCTGGAAGTCCAAGAAACAGGTCTCCATTGCTCTCTCCTCCGCCAAGCAGAATACCGGTCCATGCGGCAGGTCACAGCTAAATTAAGCTGGCTAACTCGCCTCCTGAGCTTGAAGTTCCCAGTATCGAACCTGTCCCTTTGAAGTGTGATAATCTCTCTACGATTCATATCGCCAAGAACCCGGTAGCTCATGAACGCACCAAGCACATAGAGCTCAATTGCCACTATGTGCGAGAGCAGCTACAATCAGGTTTGATTCAAATGGACTACATCCCAGCTTCTAACCAATTGGCGGATATATTAACCAAGCCACTCACTGGAAACTGTACACCACCACTCTACCAAAACTGGGCATGCATCCTACATAAGAACAAGACTTCGATTTCCAGAATTCTGAGTCTTACGGGGGATTAGGATACTATGTACAGTCCATACTTGATATATTACGGCCCATATCTCGGCCCAGTCTCTTGTATAGGACATAGCCCTTATATTCTCTATCTGATTAGGAAATTGTATTACTGTAGAAACCATTCTCATTTCGATATGTTTCTCTTCTATATCTTCTCTGTAAAACTCTTCTTTCTCTGAAATAAACAAGTGTTCTGGGTTTGTTATCCTCAATCTTATTCGGGCTAACACCCTTGAACCTTAACCTATCAGACCACTAGCCATGATGTCTATGCACTGTAGTCTACCCGTATCGCAACGTAAAGTAGACTATCGATTAATTGAATAATAAGGCAAGAATAGAAATAGACAAACCCAAGAAAACTACAACCAATGGCTACTTGACTATTGAAAATGGTGCCAAATCCCCCAAGAGATTGAGGGCTATGAATCCCGAGGGACGAAAGAAGCAACCATGCATGGAAAGCAATCCACGGCAGGATGAATAAAGGTTTGTACTGTAGACAATTGTGTGAGTAAAAGAATAATAGTTTCGTAATGAGACCTCCAGTATACTCAGTCTTGTACTGAGTTGTTAGTAGTAATCACTCGATAGATTGCAATCCAGTATAGAAGAAAACTCAGCCACTAATATATATTAATAGCGTGAAAAACTCCCCACCTGATCTGTTCAACACCTTGAACAATCACACTCTAATCTATCACTCTTCGAATGATAAACACTCCTAAACTATTGAAAAGAATCACTCTCGTTCTCACTCCAAAAGGGGTCTCGCCGTAAAGGGTGAAGATCTGTTTTTGATACCCAAAAGCTAACCCTAAACTATATCTATACAGAGTATATATATACATGGAATTTCCCAGATTTAAACAAAACTTCCCTCTCAAATATTCAGGTAACATAACGCTGGACGCTAACTAGGGAGATATAATAGGGCGAATCTTAACAACTTGATATCACATCTGGTGTCACGTGAGCAGGTACATTCTGTTGACGTTCATAGGGATTTTACCGAAAGATCGAATGCTGAGTACAAGACTGGTTCCGCATGGTTGTCACACATCAAAAACTATAAGTATGTATGGCGCACATACATTTACAGTTTCCCCCTTTTTTGATGTGTGCAAACTTCATCATGGTGAATAGAGAAGTCACACGGGTATTCCCCCTGAAATATAGATTCCCCCTAAGATCAACCAGCATTCCCCCTGAAACAAAGCTAACTTGATCAACAGCAAAAACTTATATTCACCATGTTTCCCCCTTTTGCGCAATAAAAAATGGTACGGGCCTAGAAACTCACGAAATGTAAAAAGATATACAGTGGAACACGAAATAGCATTTTATACAACGTTAATAGCAGGAAAGAGTTACAGAAAGTGGCATAAGGAAACAAAAGTAACAGAGCATCAGGTAACCAAAAACAATCAAAGTACAGAAAGAGAATAGTCTGAAACAAACGGCAACAGGAATGGATAACAAGTCCTAGAAGCAAACAACTATATCAGAACGAGGAGCAGCAGAGCAAAGGTGGACTGGGCAGAGACATGAAGAAGAATTAACGTCGCACCCCCAGATGAGCTTCAAGATGTGCCAATCGAGCATCGACAGCCTTGATGAGAGACAGAATTCATTCAATTGTTGCGGAAGTGTACTAAGATGCTCAGAAACGCCTGAAACAACCTTGGGAGGCTGTTTAACAACCCAAATATTCCCTGCCAGTGCTAGACCCATCTTGGACAGTGGTCTGAGAAAGCTCATGATTATGATCTAGAACTTTTGCAGATTCAGTAGATAGATCAACTGAGAAATACTGAAATATCTTTGTCAACCAGGGAGCATATGGCAGTGACGAGGTACACTGAGTGATGGCATGATGGATATGAAACAGCATAAAATGAGGCAAGCTAACAGGATTTTTCTGGATAAGGCACCACATCAAACAGATGTCCAGGAATGTGACTGCCCGTTGATCATTCCGGGGCAACGCCTTGATAAACGATAATATGGAGCAATCGTCCAAGCACATCAAGCTGCCGTTGAGGAGCAGACCGAATCTTTCGGGTCTCTGGTTCAATCCCAAAGAAACCAAAAAGATCCTCATCCCTTTGTGACAGCAAAAGTATTAACTCACGAGAAAAGGTCTTAACACCTTCAAAAGGAACATCCAGAATCATGCCAATCAAATCAGGAGTTAACTCAATAACCACACCCTTAACTGTGGTCCGAATCAGATACTCATCCACAAATTGCAGGTTCTTGTAAAATTCCTTAACTGGCTCCCAGTAAATTTTCGTACCCAAAACAAACACAGACGACCAGCCTTGTGCTGAAAGACAACTAGCAATATTGGACAACTTATTCTTGCGGAGCCAAGCACAATCCACCCGTTTTCCCACAACAATATGTGCATTACGAATCTCAGACTTAAATGAAGGAAAACAGGGAAAGGAATGACCAGACCAGGCAGAATTCATCGAGGAAGAACCGGAGGAAGCAACCGACATAGTAGCGGAAGAGCTTGGCACTGGAGACCCACGGCGAGGACGCTTGGAAGAAGACGCTGTCTGAGCTTGTACAGCAGAACGCTTGCGTTGGCGCAAGACTGATAATGGCACATCATCATCCGAAAGAACATCAGGGTGCGACGGGGTGAGGGCGGAGGAGGCTGAGGACAACGTGGCCGAAGAGTTTGGCGACGTCGAAGAACAGCGGCCCGAGAAGGACGAGTCTGAGACCTAGGGTTTCGGCGAGGAGGAGAAGGGTTTTGTGGTGATAATGGTGGTGATGTGGGAAAAGAATCAGAAACCGGGAATCAAATGGAACATCACAGAATGGAAAATCATCAGCACACTTTTTGGGTGGAGAATCTTGGGTAGAAGGTGGCACGGGCAAAAGGAGTGGAGGATATTCAACGGCAAGCGGGATATGGTATTCTGGCTGCATGGGGAGCAAGCTGGAGTCGATGGAAATACTCGGAGGAGGTGAATCAAGAAAATGCGGAACTGAGAGAGAAAGAATCTGAAGGTAGGCGAAAGCAGGGTCATACGGAACGATTTCCATGGCGAAGGTAAATGAACAAGAAAGAAATGACAAACAACCAGTAGAGAGCAAGGATTTTGAAAAAGTAAGGACGCGACGGAAGATATGGTTTAAGACTGATAAGCAGGAAAAGCTGACAAACGTGGGTAAATAGGTATGCAGAGTGGACGACGTTTCAGAAGAACGTGAGCAAATACTGGGCCATATTTGTGTGGTGTTTTTTTTGTGTCGTAAATAATAGAAAACCATAGATAGGAATAGAAGAACAAACGGAAAGAGAAAAGGTAAGCCAGTAACATAAAAAACGTTCCAACGATAACATTGATCCAGATCATCTATAACATGTTCCACAATAATCTACGGAAGCCTCACGTAGTTGTAAAAATAAAAAAACATGCTCCACTCAAATCTAGTACCATGTTTGTACACAAAAGAGAAAAACACAGAAAATAAAAGAAATGGACCTTAATCAATGTTAACCATGCCCAGTGCTAAACTCAGACGATGGAAAATTTCGCGAGGGAGCGGTTTAGTAAAGATGTCTGCCAACTGTTGCTCCGTGGAACAATGAAGCAATTCCACTGTTCCTTTTTCAACTTGATCACGAAGAAAGTGATGCCGAATCTCGATATGTTTTGTACGGGAGTGTTGTACTGGGTTCTTGGACAAAGCAATGGTAGACTGATTGTCACAGTAAATCGGGATGGGTGATTGAGGCATACCATAGTCTTCAAGTTGATATTGGAGCCAGAGAACCTGGGCGCAGCAAGCGGCAGCTGCAATATATTCAGCTTCGGTTGTGGATAAAGCGACGGAGGACTGCTTCTTAGAGAACCAGGATACCAGACTAGTACCCAGAAGCTGAGCACATCCCGATGTACTCTTACGATCAGTAAGCGATCCTCCAAAATCTGCGTCAGTATAAGCCTGGAGAGTGAAAGAAGATCCTACACGATAAACCAAACCCAGTTAGGAGTGCCTTTTAAGTAACGGAAAATTCGTTTGACCGCCTGAAGATGTGGAACTCGTGGATCAGCCTGAAATCGAGCACAATAGCAAACGCTGTAAAGGATATCAGGTCTGCTTGCGGTGAGATACATCAGTGAACCGATCATAGCTCTATACTCAGTAGGATCAGTGGGTTCAGCATGAGTCTCAGAACCAAGTTTGAGAACATTAGACATTGGAGTCACGAGGATTTGGCGGAATCAAACCCAAACCTGGATAGAAGTTCGATAGTGTATTTTCCTTGCCAGACAAACGTGTGAGTCTTGGTTTGGCGAACCTGTAATCCTAGGAAAAAGTGAGTTCGCCCATACTGCTCATAGAAAATTCATTAGTCATTACTGTCTCAAACGATTTAGATAACGTGGGACAGGAAGAACCAAAGACGATATCATCGACATAGATCTGAACCAGCAAAAGATCAGAATCCTGGAATTTGAGAAAAAGTGTGCAATCCACTTTACCCCGTGTAAAACCTTGCTGAAGGAGATAGGAGGTGAGGCGCGCGTACCAGACCCTCGGGGCTTGTTTTAAACCATAGACAGATTTCTTGAGTAAATAAACATCATCAGGTCTGGACTGATCAGCAAAGCCTGGAGGTTGAGCTACATAGACCTCCTTGTCAATGTACCCGTTCAGAAATGCACATTTAACATCCATTTGATACAAAGGAAACGCCCTGTGAGCAGCAAAGCAATCAGCATACGAATAGCTTCTAGACGGGCAACAGGTGCATAAGTCTCATCATAATCAATACCCTCACGTTGATTATACCCTGAACACTAAGCGCCTTATTGCGGGCGCATGACCATTCGCATCAAGTTTGTTACGATAAACCCACCGAGTGCCGATTACCTCCTTATGACTTGGTCGAGGAACTAAAATCAAGACGTCATTCCGTTTGAACTCGTTGAGTTCCTCCTGCATAGCCAGTATCCAATCAGAATCAGTAAGGGCTTCTTTTATATTACGGGCTCAATACTGGACAGGAATCCCTCATGAGCGCAATAGTTCCGTAGTGAGTGGCGAGTTACTCGGCCTGAGTTCAAGTCTGAGAGGAGATTATCTAACGAAACTCCAGGAGCCCTGCGAGAAGGAATACTAGGAGGTGGTGAGCTGGGACTATCATCTGATTGTGAGCTAGAGCCATCAGTGGATTCTGACACAGGATTACTTGTTCCTGAGGATTCAACTTGCATGGGAAACCATCGGGAGTGTCAGAAGATGGTTGTAACGAAGTAGAAGGAGCTGAATGGGAATCCACTTGTCACATATGGGAGAAATTTGAGCAGAAGGAGGTGAATCTGTATCTGAATCATCAGAGTCATCGATACTTAATTCTGACCCAATACTGTGTGGATTTCGAGAGCCAAAATTCAGTTCATCAAATCGAACATATGCGATTCTTCCACGATAAGAGTGTTTGTTAAACACTCTATAGGCCTTACTGGTAGTGGAATACCCCAAAAATACTCCTTCATCCCTCTGGTATCAAACTTCCCGGTGTGCTGTTTGCCATTATGCAAAATGAAGCACCGGCAGCCAAAGACCTTAAAATAACCAATTGACGGTGGTCGACCCTTCACCAGTTGATATGGAGTCTGATTGAGTATAGGTCTGATAGAGCACGGTTGAGAATATAACACGCTGTGTTGACAGCTTCCCCCCAAAAGCTTGGTGCTAAACCGCTAGCATTAAGCATTGTGCGAGCCATCTCAACCAATGTCCGGTTTTTCCGTTCCACGACCATTCTGCTGAGGTGTACGCACTGCAGAAAAAGTATGGGTGATGCCTTGATCAGTACAGAACTGTTGAAACTGATGATTGACGAATTCTGTACCATTATCTGATCGTATAGTGCGCAAGGGAATCCCAATTGACGTTGTATCTGAATGCAAAAACTTTTAAACAGATTGTAAGTATCGCCTTTAGTATGAAGAAGGTATATCCAAGTAAAACGAGAATAATCATCAACCAGAACAAAAATATATCTCTTTCCAGCTCTGGTCATAGTACGCATAGGCCCAACCAAATCCATGTGAACCAATTCCAGCACAATGGAGGTGGAAACAACTGACTTGGAATGTGAGCGGATCGAGTTTGCTTATTTTGCTGGCAGGCACGACAAGGATGGTCTTCATGAAGGACCGTAGAAGGTAACCCTTCAACCAGATGTTGAGTGCACAGTTTATTGATCTATCGATTGTGAGCATGACCGAGACGCTGATGCCATAAATCTGCATTTTCTGTGGTAACAGTGAGGCAGGTAGTGTCCAACCTTTGATCATCAACATCCACTAGATATAAATTTCCCCTGCGATATCCTTGCAAGAGGGTGCTCCAGTGGTCAAATCTGTAACGATGAAACCGTAAGAATCAAAGGTAATAGAGGAAGGACCCTTGTCACACTTGTGACACACTTAGTAGATTATGCTCCAATCCATCCACCAAGCACACATCTTCAACACTTCCCTGATGACCAACTGTGCCTATAACAATGATCTGCCCCTTCCCATTATTTCCAAATGTCACAAATCCTTCATGTAATCCCTCAAGATCCCGAAACAGCGTATGGTCTCCAGTCATATGCCTAGAACAGCCGCCATCCATAAGCCATATATTCTCCCCATCAGCATAGTCCTGAGAAGAAAGAGAAAAGAAAATCAATATCGTTTAGGAACCCATTGCTGTTTGGGTCGATGAGAATACATACTTGCATATTTAACAGTGCGAGGAATGAAGTCTCTAGTATTTTTCCGTTGTAACTTAAAACAGGAATTAATATGGTGTCCAAGAGTATGACAATAACTACACTCTATAGTTGCACGAAAAAACAAAGAGTCTCTCCTTCCAGTATAAGTTTTAGTTTTCGCATATTGTTTCTTCGGTCTTATATCAGCTTCAACTCCACGAAATCCTAATCCATTCCGATTCTGATTTGGTTTCCTGACAATTTCATTGAGTTTGATGTTTCCTGTATGCCACGAAGGGTTTTCTAAATTAATGATGTTTAGTCTTCTATCAAGAGTATCATATTGTTTCTGGAGATCAGCGTTATCCTGACGAATCCATTCATTATCTGCCTTAAGTAGTTGAATTTCTTTTTCTGCCCATTCTGGAAGGGAACTCAACTTACTCTTCACTGACGATGTAAACGTGGATTGCAGTACCTTAGATGAGCTTTCTACTAGCTTTTCTGATATCTCCTGATTTTTCTTTTTCAGCTCATTTATTTCTAACTCTAGTCGTTTTATCTGATCTTCTTTACTAATAACATATCAAGTTTCCCTTTTAACCCTTCAATTTCTAATAAAGCAGCTGTCAAAGCATTAAAAATCTGGTCTTTCGACGACTCCCTACAGATATTATCTAGGTTAAGAGAACTTACCTGCTCTCCTACAAGAGAGTGATGCTCCTTATCTTTTGCAACTAGACACATCGTTTCATCGTATGTCAATTTATCAGTGTGAGACCGATGGATAGCCGTCATGCAGTAATGCGCCTCCACTTTCTCAGCCTGTTCAGAATCTTCCTCTTCTTCGCCCCATACCGCTGCAGCCATACGTGTATCTCGATTTCTAAACTGAGGCGGTTTGGATGACAAAGGACAGTCCTTTATCATATGCCCCTGCTTGTGACATCGAAAACATTCCACCTTGCTCATATCTGGTTCGCGCCGGTTGCTGCTTGAGCCTTGAAATCCACCTCTTTTCCTGCTCATGATTCTCTTCAACCCTTGTGCCAGTAAATTTATTTCTGTGTCAAAATCGTCATCTAACTCCCAATCGGTATTTTCTACCACTTTCTTCGCCTTCAAGGCAAGATCTTTTCTTTCCACCGAAACCCCCTCCAGAGTCTGTTCCTTCATCTTGCTCTCATGAACAATTAAATCAGAACACAATTCTTCAAAGGATACAGACGATACTTTGTCCATCTTCTCTAGCATCGAGGTGTAATTTAACCAATCTTTTGTGAGTGATTCCAGAAATCTCTCGTTAGTCTGCTCTTTTGAAAGCGAGGCACCCACAGACTTGATTTCAACCAAAATCTGATTGAATCTCTCAATCAGCAACCAATGTTTCACCTTCTGCCATCTTGAAATTATTGAATTCTCTCTTAAACTGTTTCTCCTTTGCTTTTCGAATGGACTCAGTTCCTTGATACGCTATCTTGAGAAAATCCCATACACCTTTTGCCGTTTGAATACCGAGCACTCTTCCCTGATCTTCATCGGAGAGATGATACAAGAATCCGCAACGCCTGTTTATTCTTGCTAAGCAACTTTTCATCATCCTCCGTCCACTGTTCTTCAGGCTTATCCTGGATAAGGCCTTCTACTGTCACAGTAGATTTGAAATCTCCTTTGGTAACAACCTTCCAGACTTTGTAATCAACAGACATTAGTTGAGCCTCCATCTGTTCGCACCATTTGGAGTAGTTCAGCTTAGTTAACCTGGGTGCCTTGACATTGTACGAACTCATCTTCACGATCTACCTTGAAGCGTTAGCCACGAGCAAAGGTAAACCTGCTCTGATACCACTTGACAGTTCGTAATGAGACCTCCAGTATACTCAGTCTTGTACTGAGTTGTTAGTAGTAATCACTCGATAGATTGCAATCCAGTATAGAAGAAAACTCAGCCACTAATATATATTAATAGCGTGAAAAACTCCCCACCTGATCTGTTCAACACCTTGAACAATCACACTCTAATCTATCACTCTTCGAATGATAAACACTCCTAAACTATTGAAAAGAATCACTCTCGTTCTCACTCCAAAAGGGGTCTCGCCGTAAAGGGTGAAGATCTGTTTTTGATACCCAAAAGCGTCACCCTAAACTATATCTATACAGAGATATATACATGGAATTTCCCAGATTTAAACAAAACTTCCCTCTCAAAATAGTCAGGTAACAATAACGTTGGACGCTAACTAGGGAGATATAATAGGGCGAATCTTAACAACTTGATATCACATCTGGTGTCACGTGAGCAGGTACGTTTCTGTTGACGTTCATAGGGATTTTACCGAAAGATCGAATGCTGAGTACAAGACTGATTCCGCATGGTTGTCACACATCAAAAACTATAAGTATGTATGGCGCACATACATTTACAAAGAAGAAGTTGAATTCTTATCCGGTTTAAAGTTAATAACTCAATGTAATAAATAGAATTACTAAAACACCGCAACTATTTCTAATTAATTTGTAATAGCTACGCGAGAAAGGAATACTAGCTCGATTTATATTTCTTCGATCCATCGTAGATTTGAAATTTAATCAGATCATCACTCTTATTGATCATATGTATATTCTGTTTTGGTCATAAGTCTAGTATCTTCACCTTTTACTATAATATGAAGCGCCTTCTATTTGGGTTTTCGACTTCCGTGTGAATCAATGATTGGTTTTTTAGTATTTATAACAAAAGAAAATAGCTAGCCACATTCTTCCATGATAAAAGGGGGAGATTCACCGGACTAACTCCTCTATATAAATAAATATGGTTCTATGTTGATGAATTCAAATTCAATCTTTGCACCTTTACAGTTGCACCAAGGTCGATTAAACTTTGTCCCTCCAAGTCCTTCAAGAGTTAAACCCATTGAATAATGTAAAGTGGTTACTACTAAGTTTGAGCCAAAACTAGTGGTTTTACGCGTTGCACACAGATTCTTACTATATATATTAATAATCATATTTGGGATGCAATATCTTTTTGCATGCTATCCACGGGTGCAACATCAAGTAGCTGGCTAGCACAATAACGAGTTAAATTGACATGCTGCTAGGGTTAACGTTGGTCCCTGGAGCTGAGCCAGCTGACTTTGTTCTGAAAATCCCCACGTCGCCAGGACGATTCCTTTTCCTGCAGACACGTCTAATACAGTCGCTGATAAATAATCCTTCCCGACTTCCAGGTGCTACAATTCCTTTTTTCTGGCATTCGCCGATATGAATCTAGTCTACACTACTTATATTTATAGATAACTCCCTCACCCCCGGAAAAACAAACTCCCCCAACTCTGTATGCTCAAAACTAAGCAGCTTTATATAAATGACGCACTGTATAGATCCAAAATCTCAAAACCCAGCTGCCGGCGAGCGACCCTTCTCGGAGTTCTTTCAATGCTGGGTTAAACAGTTAGAAGACCATCTTCAATCCCTCGTGATGGGAAAAAAACATCTCCATCAGTACTACAGTAATCACCTCCGCCAACAAGATGAGTACTATCAGGCTATGGCGTCCAAAATGATTACCCATTACAAAGCATACTACACCGCCAAATGGGCCACGGCGGCCCAATCCAGTGTAAACGTCTTATCCTTCTTCTCACCCAGTTGGCTCAGCCCAATGGGACTCGCACACTTATGGCTCACCGGCTGGAAACCTACCGCAATGGCATTCAAACTAGTCGACTCTCTAAGCCGAACACGAGCCCCGCTTACCAGTCTCGCCCAGTTGACGGACGAGCAGTGGAAGCGCCTCAAGGAGCTGAGGACAAGGGTAAAGTCTGAGGAAGAAGAAGTGGAGAAAGAGATGGAAAGACGACAGGTGGCTGTTGCTGATTGGAGGATGGTTGAGTACGTGGCTGCTGCGAAAAGAAGTGAAGGGAATGACGTGTCTAGGCTTCAAGGAGATGACGCAGTGGTGTTGGAAAGGACGGTTACGAGGTTGCTGAATGGGTTAGAGAGAGTTATGAAAAGTGCCGATGTGGTGAGGTTAAAGACACTGAAAGGGTTGTCGGAAGTGCTGACTTCGAGGCAGTTTGTTGATTTCTTGGCTGTTTTTTCCATGGTTCTGATTCAGCAGAATAAGAGCCACCATGCTGGGAGAAAATAGTGAATCAATTAAAAAAATATTATTCCTTTTGATTATAGAAAAAAATAAAAACAAAATCCACTAGTAGACCCTTTATTTATAAGTTAATTAATATTTTTATTTACCGAGTGCACTATCTTTCTACTACTATAGTGTATGTGTTTAATGAATCTATTCCTTAAAAAACGCAACCCTTCGGTAGAAGTATATTCACATTAGTCGCTATGTAATTTTATTTTATGTGGATCTCTTTTAGTTTGACGTGTAGTTTTTATCGAAGTAGTATCTCTATTTATATCGAGACAGTCTTGGCTTTTGCCAATGCAAGAAAGCTAGAAAACACCCGTGTTTTAGTTTTAGGCTTTTTTTTAGATTTTATTCTATTTCTTTATCTTTATCATAACACAAACAATGAAAAAATTATATTATTGTTCATTAAAATAAAACTTGTACAGATGACTCAGAACAAATATTTATTAAAACGGATGGTCACATAAATCTGTACGAACCATTAAATATGTTCATCTTTAAATGAAAATATGTACAAATAAGGAAGAAAATTTGTACATATGACCATATAAAATGTACAGATGTTCATTAAAGAACATGTACATTCATACATTTGAACATGTACATCGTCACATTAAAATATGTATATACATTCTCACATTAAAATATTATATGTATAATTTTTTTAAAATTTGTCAAAATATATTCTTGACTGGTCTTTGTTTGAAGAACTTGAATTTAAATGAACAATGATATAATTTTTTTCATTTTGGACTTTTATATTAAAAGTTAAACCATGTAAATTATTGTTGTTGCGATAAAGATAAAAGAAAAAGAAAAAAAGAAAAAAATACAAAGCATTCACGTGTGAATGCGTTACGCTTGGAACTTCCGAGTTTTCTAATTACAAAACCACCCCTTCCCTTATTTTATATTACAAAATCACCCCTTCTCCTATTTTTTTAAATTACAAAATCTGTAACACCCCTACCGCTAATACTGTCATTACCGTCCAATCTCCTTGTACAATCCAGACTCACACGGCGGATACTTACATACTCAACGGTGGGTGATACAATGCCGTTAGCCACCCACGTGACTAACAAGGTGTAACACCCCTACTATTAATACAGTCATTAACGTCCAATCTCCTTACTCCTCAGATACACGCAGCGGATACCTACTTACATACATTGGGTGATACAATGCCGTTAGCCACCCACGTGACTAACATGGCTACTACTTCTACATACAGCATCGGTCTGATGGACCGGAATCCCGAGTATTACATATCTACCATTTATATTTCATACACCAACACACGCTACATTCTTCCATTCGATACAGCATTTCAAATACCATACAATATAATTCACATACCGAGTTTACTAAGATCCTTATACAGATATACTACCTCTTCAAAGTTCATACGTACTCACTACGAGTCTACTTACTACCCGTTCCTCACAAACTACTTACTCCTAATTACAAGGGTGTGTCTCCGGTCTTTTCCTTGACCACATCCGCTTCGGGTACCTGCACACTAAAAA
>JAIOTZ010002135.1:0-23199 GCA_023374045.1 Limonium bicolor | reverse complement strand
GACCCTTGTCCACCACGTGCCAATTACTATCTCATCCTCAGTTTTCAGGTCCTGTACGATGCAAACACATTTTCATCAAAAGAATCTTACAACCAGTTCTGCCGTTGCAAGCTTTGAACCAGATAACAGTTATATTGAAAGCTTGGAACCAGAGAACATCTGAAGGAAAAACTACTAAACTCCCTAAATGAATTTCTCGCCACTTTCTGCACATCTCGTGATCTACCATCAGGCAGGACAACAGCATGACTATTCTGCAAGGATTTACAATCTTAGAGAAGAAATCTTTCTTCCACTTAAGTGCTCAGAGGCTCCCGTGTCAATGATCCATTTATCTATCTTACTAACTCCGCTATAATTAGCACTAAGACATAAGTTGTTTGTGTTTAGTGATAGGTGCATTACCTTCAAAGTTACAAGTAGTGCTTCTGTCAAATGTGATGCTTATTTTCTGCAGCAATCGATCAGGAGATTTATCTGCTCTTGGCTGAAGCTAGGGTTGCTGCTGGTGTTGTGCTTTGTCTGGCTTATACCTTGTATCACTGTCACTCATGCACACCAATACTTTCTTATTCTTGCCAAATTTTCCAACCTGCTGGGAAACCATGCTTACCATAGCATGTTTCTTCAGTATGCCCAATCTTTGACAATGTTTGCAGAAGGGCCTCCAGGAAATCCATGTTTGAGTAGCAATTGTCCTCTATGTGCCTAGTTTTCCCGCAGTGGTTGCAAGACTCTTTTCCCTTTCTTCCCCTTTTTTATCATTGTTTTGCCACCCCTGATGAATTGCTGCGGTTTATGAGCCCACGATCCCTACATTAGCGAAGGTTTCTGAATTGATATCACCCTTTCTACGTTTTCCCGTTTCTCTTTGCCTTTCTCGGAGAGAATTAGAAATAATGCAATTCCAGATTTGGCAGAGGTTGCATCATGAGAATATTTCCCCTTAATATTCAGATATTGACTGCTCAAAGCCCATAATAAAATCCAAACCTTATCCACTTTCTAGCATTTATCAAGTTTCTCAGAACGACCACATTTGCAGCAATCACAAGCACTAATATTAACAACCAGCAGTTTTCGTCCCAAATACGTTTGA
The DNA here is from genome assembly GCA_023374045.1 of Limonium bicolor. Classification (NCBI taxonomy): domain Eukaryota; kingdom Viridiplantae; phylum Streptophyta; class Magnoliopsida; order Caryophyllales; family Plumbaginaceae; genus Limonium; species Limonium bicolor. The sequence goes on along the minus strand of JAIOTZ010002135.1, from coordinate 22,100 downwards.
ATCGTTGAAATTACACTTACAGAGTCGGTACCTTGCTCAAGACTATACAGATCCTTCTTCAGGTTGAAGCGACGAGTGCCGTCAATGTTATCATACCGAGCGAGAAGGCCTTTCCAGATTTTCTCTAGCCGTCGAATGGAAAATGAAAGTCTCGCATATGTCTGTGTCTAAAGCGTTCAATAACCAAGCCATGACTAAACCATGCATCTGTCCCAGGCAGCAGTCTTGACAGAATCATCAGTCGGCCTCTTGATAGAACCATCGATCATCCCGATCTTGTTCTTTGACGACAACGAAATCAAGACAGTTCGTTTCCAGGTTTGAAAACCATTCCCATTGAATTTGGACGCAATTATCATTCCGGGATGTTCCGGCTGTGGTATACAACGGATCTCCTGGATCGATGGTTGAATCCTTACTCTTAGTAAGCGATTCGATGAGTTTTCTCAAAGTTTGATATAGCTTCTCCTGCCATCTTGAATCGAGAAGCGAAGGGATAACGAAAGGAAGAAGAAAAAAAAATTGGGAGAACAGTCGACCTAGCAGGATTGACGCTCCGATACCATGTAAAGTTTGAATAGATTGTGTATGGTTATGCAGAAGAAAGCGACCAGAGAGCCCAGTCGAGAGAAGTAGTTCTCGAGAGAATTGAGAGTTTTCCATTATGAAGAAAGGATTCAAATTACAATGCGATAAAGAAAGAGAGGGTAGATATATAAAAGCTAGGAAACCAGACAAAAGGTCGTGGTATAAGGAAACTAATGAAACTAGGAAACTAATAAAAGGAGAATTAAAACTAGAGAGCTAATAAGGAAACTATTTAAAAACTAGGAAACTAATAAAAGGAAACTAATGAGAACTAGGAGACTAATAAAGAGAATTAAAACTAGAGAGCTAATAAGGAAACTATTTAAAAACTAGGAAACTAATAAAAAATCTATATACTGTAACAGACTATCTCAAAATCATATGTTGATAGTTACCAAATAAATGCAGTTGTTTGTCATGCAAAGCATTTAACAATATTTGCTGAAAGGAATTAAAACAAGTTAAAATAAGAGAGACAGGTGATAAATATTAATTTACGTAATATTAGAAATAAACCCCATCCTAGGATACAAATGAAAATTACTCAGACATTAACGGAGATAAGAAGATTGCACAGATAGATTTTGACATTATTTCAGAGGAAGAACTGGTCTGCTCTCGCTCGTACTGCTGCTCTTCTATTTCTTTTGTTACTGCGTGAGTGTGGAATGTTGTGGTGTTACGGGAGGAAAATAAGTGGAAGCGAATGGGTGAGTGTGGTGAATGGTTTCTTCAGACTCCCGTCGTGCGTGGTCTATTTATGGTGCTGTTGGAGTGAGTTTATATAGAGGCAGAGGAGAAGAAGATCCGTACGAATTTGATTGCCGGTTGATTGCTCTCGTTGATTGCTCATTAATTGCAGGGACAGGAGCTGGAGACGCGTGAGGGAAATAAGGTAGGCGGTGCGGAGTAGATGGATATGGCGAAGCAAGTTGGAGATGACGACGGGCGAAGAAGAAAACTGGTCGCGCGATTGATTTTTATTCACGACCGCTTGTTGTCCTCGTAGGCGTCCGCCTCTGGAACCATGCGGACACAAGTTTTATCCGCGACAATGTGTGTGTCCGCCTATCACGTCCGCCTGAGAATGGGGCGGTTGCCCTTGGTCTGTCCGCCTTGAGTACCGCCCAAGAAGTAGGCGGTTGTGCCTTGGTGGTGTCCGCCTTGAGTACCGCCCAAGAAGTAGGTGGTTGTGCCTTGGTGGTGTCCGCCTTGAGTACCACCCAAGAAGTAGGCGGTTGTGCCTTGGTGGACACAATGTGCTCGTGACCTATTTTCCTTCGAACTTTGACCGGCTCTAGATTCTTCGTTTGGACTCCGTTTTCAGAGCCGTTTGCGTCTATGCGTTCGTCTCTTTGTCTACTTCACTCCTGGCTTGGTTTTCTTCATGTTAAACCAATAATTTTGTGAGATAATAATAAAACATAAACTAGAGGAAAACTAACCGAAGTGAAGAAATGAGCAAGAAAAGTGCTAATATAATATATGAAATACACCTATAAAACATGCTCATTTGGACACTTATCAACTATTCAATATAAAAGTATTATTATCTAAATAGAAAAGTAAAAAGTAGGGGCACATGCGTGATTGTCTTACTTTTCTTAATAAGTGTGCAAGTTTCTAAAATGACAGTTATTGTTGAACGGAGGGAGTATATAAGAGTAGAACATGTTAGTGTTTAAAGATATTGTTATGAGTACTTGAACTAGTACTGAATTAGTATTTTAGTGTATATGTTTTGAAAAACTAAAAAGGCACTTCTGACATAAAAAATTTATTATGTTTAAATTTTTTCACATTTTCCAATATCGTAGAAGTAATAATGATATGGTAGCTTAATAGTCAAGTGATATCTGGTATATGAGCGTAGAAGATGTTAGTACTTGAATATATTGTTACAAGTACTAGATATACTACTATGTTTAGTATTTGATTGTGTATGTTTTGAGAAATTAAAAATGTATTCTTGTTATAATTTTTTAATATATTTACATCTTTGCACGTTTTTCAATGTTGTAGAGTAATAATTATGGGGTAGTTTAATAGTCAAGTGATAACTGGTATATGAGCGTAGAAGACGTTAGTACTTGAATATATTGTTATAAGTACTTGATATACTACTGATTTAGTATTTGATTGTGTATGTTTTGAGAAACTAAAATTATATTTTTGTTATAATTTTTTTAATATATTTACATCTTTTAACGTTTTTCAATGTTGCAGAGTAATAATTATGGGGTACTTTAATACTTCTCATATTTGTTATATGATTATAAGTGTACATGGTAATTTAAGTAGAACTCACTTAGTATTTGAAACGATTAGTAGTATTAATATTTAACCAGTAAATGAATTTAACACACACTAGTATTCGAGTAAGGCTTTTTATAGTATACGTATAACAATAGAGTCGATATTTCTTCATTTACCACTGGACATAAAAACTGAACTTAGGAATGGGTAGATTAATAGTCAAAACGAAAATAAACATGATATATATATATGTTTCTCACATAGCATACCAGAATTACTTAATACTCTCTCCTGTTCTAATTATAAGTCGTTCTAGACTTTTTCACAACTTTTCAGAAAAAATTTAAAAAGACTAGTATACCCTTACTTTTTGTATTGGGAGAATAAAAAAGTAAGTATACTTTATTGGTAAGATAAAAAGTAGAGTGTAATGATAATAATAATTAGAAAAGTAGAAAGGGTAAAAGTAGAAAGATAGATACAAAAAGTCTAAAACGACTTATAATTTGAACATAATTCTAAAGCCTAAAACGACTTATATTTAGAACAGGAGGGAGTACTACTTAGCTTCTTCTTCCTCATTCCACTTCACCACCATTTTCACATGATATGGTATTCATATACTTCCCACATGATATGGTATTTGTAAACATTCGTATACTTAACACTATCACATCTGTATACTTAATTTGTAAACATTCGTATACTTCCCACTATTACATTAGTATACTTCACACTATTACATTTGTATACTTCACACTACTACATTCGTATACTTCACACTATTACATTCATATACTTACTTTTGTAAACATTTTGTATACTTACCACTATCACAAATTTGTATGCTAATGATATAATCAGTCAAACACTATTTTTTGTAACGATCATACTTATTATACAATAATGCTAATACCTTAGCTTTTGTAAAAAGAAACTTAAGTATACAATTATATACTTCTATACCAATATTCATATACTTGAAATATGAATATTCGTATACTATATGAACCAACATTCATACACTTTATATAACTACATTCGAACACTTTATATCTGTATACTTAATTTGTAAAGCTTTCTCGTAGGACCACCAAATCCAGCCTTTTTTAACTACAATCAAACATTATTTTCGTATACTTAATTTGCAGTGGTTTCCCGCAGGACCACCAAACCCATCCTTTTCTAGAGCTTGTTCCTTAAGCAACCTCATAGGATCACTCTTCAGTCCCTGGATTAAGTCAATGAGACGAGCAGTTGAACCTCGATAATGTGACATAAACGACTTCGGGTCATTTTCTTGTGCCAACTGTTACAAAAAACAATAGTATATAAAAAAAACATTCTAATTAGTAACATATATATATATATATATATAGTCAGTCAAATACATGTAATATTCGTATACTTAATTTGTGAGAATTCATATACTTAACACTATCACATTTGTATACTTAATTTGTAAATATTCTTATACTTAACACTATCACATTCGTATACTTTATTTATACTTAGTATCTAAACAGTCAAATACTATATTTTTATAGATTTGCATACTTAGTATCTAAACAATCGAATACTTTATTTCTGTAGATTTGCATACTTAGTATCTAAACAGTCGAATAATTTATTTCTATATATTTGAATACTTAGTATCTACACAGTCGAATATTTTATTATATAGATTTTATACTTAATGTCTAAACAGTCGAATACTTTATTTATATTGCTTTGTGTACTTAGTATACATACCGTCGAATACTTTATTTGTGTCGGTTTCTATTCTTAATATCTAAGCAGTCAAACACTTAATTTATAAAAAAAATCGAATACTTAACTTAAAAAAAGTGGAATACTTTATCAAAACAAAAATATGCTCATTTTAGTATGACAACAAACTCACCGTTGTTTTTCTCTTTCATTTGGTTTTACCAATGTGTTGTTCCAACTCCATTGTTTTTATTGGTGAAGAAAACTGGACATAGTTACCAGCGAATGAGTAGAGAATGGATGAGAGAGCAAAATAAGTGAGAATGAAGAAAACCTTGAAAGAGCAAAAATGGTGAGAGAGAAAAATCAAAAAGTGTAGAGAATGAATGGAAGAGCAAGATGAGACAAGATGAGAGAGAGCTTAGTAAAAAAATGAAATCCTGGTTGTTTGACGTCGTCGAACAGATTTTGAAAGCAGTGGTTTCCCTTCTACGGCGTCAATGATTAGTGAAGGTGAAATATCGTAGAAGTTGAAGGATGAGTAGTTAATGGATTTGAGGTAATTGAATTATGTGTACATTGGTGAATGAATTTGAGAGGGAATGGTTGCTTTCAAAAAAAAATTGAGAGAGAATGAGAGATGACCGGCAACAAAATGAATGAAGGTAGAAAAATTGGTTTTGGTAATTTTGGTAGTTGGTTATGGAATTCTAAGAGTCTAGCAATTATTATAATTTATAATATAGGTGTCATAGGCTGTAAAATAGGTCTGCTGGGCTTTAATTGATGTTGCTTTATCATTTTAAAAAATAAAATGTCAGAAAAATAGCTATATAATCTTAACCATTAGATTACTTGTCTCCTAGATCTAAAGGACTAAATTCAATCCAGAAAAATCAGGGACCTCAACTGTCAAGACCCTAAACCATATTCTTCTTGAATCACAAATGGATAATAGGCAGCAAAGTATGGCAACAAAAGGAAGCAATACTAATACTACAAGTACATATACAACCAAGTTAAAAAAAAAACACACACACACCCAAACCCCACAAGCAAGCTGGAAAGAAAAATATGAACGGGTGAACTTTTATGGATCCGATTCACTTGTGTCCTGCTTTCATCATTCTTTACAATATTTTTGGCAGCTTTTTCAATTCTAGAGTCCATAAACATTGCATTTGCTTGGGGATACCTTAATTTTACTTGTTATCTTTCGCGGACAAAATCTATATACTCCCTACATTCTAATTTTGTTTGCTTTATATGTTTTTTAAAACTAAATTGTCTAATAGTATATATTTTATCATGTGAGAAATCATATACAAAATTTAAAATTTTAAAATTATTTTATCTTACTTATTAAATATTAAAGCAAATGACATGTCCAAATAGTAAATAGCACAGTCCATTCAAACGGGGAGTATTAAATAAAAGAAAAAATAACTAAAGAAATTAGAAATTACTGTATTTATTTAGTTTGGTGTCTTTGATATTGTGGAAATAAAAGTGGATTTGGGCCCTAAATCATAATACTATTCTAATTCTCTCATTACGTTTTCTCTTCTTAAATGAGACACCCATTTTTTGTATTTACCTTTGCCTCTCTTCCAAGTATGTATTTATTTTATTTTCTCTCTTCTAAATTATTATTAATTTTTTTTTTAGTATTTTTTTATTTAACGGTATCAAGGCCATTGTTATTGATGCTGTTAGGAAAGTTGCTTTTAGAAATCGATGGCTTCCCAACGTTATACTTGAAGATTGCAGGGGAGTAAAGTGAATACAAATGGGTAGAGAAGTAATGCAAGTTGTTGTATGAGAAGCACATGGTGGAACCATGAATCAGTTTGGGGACAAAAAAGTTATCATTATCTATACTTGTTAGGAAATCAGTATATTTGTGAAACTTTACTTTTAAAATGAATAGGTGAACTATTTATCTTAAAAAGTCGTATAACAACTTTACTAGATCATAAGTAATATAATATATATAATTGCAAACAAAGTAAATAAATAGCATACAAATAAAAATACATAAAAATATTAGTAGTATTAATTATATGATATATTGATAAATATGTACAATTAAAAAAATAAAGAGAATTATGAGTATTTCTTTTTACAATCCTTCTTAGCTACAAGCATATGTAGTAGGGGTGACAATTTCAACACGACCCGTTTGACTAACACGAACCCAACAAGAAATTAGCGGGTTGGGTTTTAAAATTTGACATGATTAAATAAACGGGTCAACCCGAACACGACTAGTTTAATAATCATGTCGGGTTTGAGTTTAACACACTAGTACAAAAAGGGCCTATTTCGGCGGTTGTAAAAGGTCTATTTCGGCGGTTCTAGAACCGCCGAAATGGAGACCGCCGAAATAGGTATGAGACCCTATCTCGGCGGTTGTACAACAGCCGAGATAGAACACCTATGGTGGCGGTTCCTAGCTACAACCGCCGCCATAGGTGGTTGTTTTTTTTTAAAAAAAAACACACCTATGGCGGCGGTTGTTAGCTAGGAACCGCCGCCATAGGTGGTTTTCAAAAAAAAAAACACACCTATGGCGGCGGTTCCTAGCTAACAACCGCCGCCATAGGTATTTTTTTAAAAAATAAAAAAAATTAGCTGCATCGTCTTCTTTCTCGGGAGCGAGATGCAACAGTTTTGCATCTCTGTAGAGGCGCAAACGCAAGAGAATGAACAGTGGCACAGAGCATGTAAGCTTCTTGTTCGCCTTGCAAAATCACCGTGAGTGTGAAGAGATTGTAGTGGCGCAGACACTAGAAGAGAATAAAGAGACACAAACACAAAGAAGAGAATAAATAGGCGCAAAGCATGTATTTTCTTGTTCTCCAAAAAGAAAAATATAAGTTTGAGTATATTACCGGATCCAGAATGAACTACTTCAGCCCCGTCTTCAATCTAGTGAGTGAGATGCAGCGGTTTCAGTGATTTGTCACTACATAGGCATAGACACAAGAAGAGAATGAAGAGATGCGTAGACAAAACAAAGAGAATGAAAGGCGCAGAGCATGTATGTAGCTTGTTCTCCAATGAGAAAAAGATAAGTTCGAGTATATTACCGGTTCTAGAATGAACTACTTCAACCCCGTTTTCAATCTGGTGAGCGATATGCAGAGAGGAGCGTTTAGCAAGTACATTCACCAGTTAGAGTTGCAAAATTACCGTGAGAGGAGAGAGATGAAGAGCAGTTGCGATATATATAATGAAATAAAGTCTATTTCGGCGGTTGTTAGCTAGGAACCGCCGAAATAGACTGAAATTTTCCCGCGGTCCGAATTTTTTGAAAAAAAAACCGGGAAAACAGGCTTCCGAAAATTTAATGTCCAAAAAAAGGCACCTATTTCGGCGGTTCCTAGATAGGCTGAAATTTTCCCGCGGTCCCGCGGTCCCAATTTTTTGAAAAAAAAAACCGGGAAAATAGGCTTCCAAAAATTTTAGTTTAAAAAAAGGCAACTATTTCGGCGGTTCCTGGCTAGGAACCGCCGAAATAGGCTGAAATTTTCCCGCCGACCGAATTTTTTGAAAAAAAAACGGGAAAATAGGCTTCCAAAAATTTTATGTCTAAAAAAAGGCACCTATTTCGGCGGTTCCTCCGCCGAAATAGGTGCCCCGAAAATTTTATTTCAAAAAAAGGCACCTATTTCGGCGGTTCCTAGCTAGGAACCGCTGAAATAGGTGCCTTTTTTTAGACATAGAATTTTCGGGGCACCTATTTCAACGGTTGTTGTTACAACCGCCGAAATAGGGGCGCCGAAATAGGCGTTTTTTGTACTAGTGACATATGTAACCCGCTAACCCGTTTAAGTAACTTATATTAAATATATATATATATATATTATAAATTATAGATTAATTAATTTTTATCAAATTTTAATATAAATAAGATATGCAAATATTAAAAATTAAGTATTTTAAATTAAAGTAAAGTTAATAATATCATAGAATGACAAAACTAATATTAATTAGTCAAATTATTTTCTTATATATAACTAAACAGGTTAGGTTTGAATTTAATATATGTGGATTTGAGTTTCAGATTTGGACACGATTAGTTAATTGGGTCAGACGGGTCAACCCGTTTATTAAATGGGTTGGGTTTGGGTTTCATATTTGGACACTATTAATTAAATGGGTTGGGTCGGGTCAACCCGTTTAATAAACGGTTCGGGTTTGGGTTTAGCCTAACACGACCCGCGAACCCGTTTTGTCACCCCTAATATGTAGTTATCTTTGACTACATTTTCAACTGTACAATTTGTATAGTGTAAATGTGCAAGTTTTGTAAACTTATTGTACAACTTAAGAAATTAATAAGTACATCTCGTAAAATTTTAGTAGTATCAGACTTCAATGTATAACTTTATATATACATCCGTACAATTTTTATTTACTATTTGTACAGTTTTTATAGAGCAAACGTACTTGTATGTAGCCCTTTATAACTACATTTGGGTGTAGCTAAGAAATTACTTTCTTTTTATATTAATCATATTTATCTCTTTACATATGTCTTTTTGTTACATTATTTATCTTCTGTTATGGTTAAAACATTTTTTTATGGTTTTGTTCCTATTTTGGTATGTTTACTATCTTACTTCTAAAAAAATCATTGTTTTAATTGTTGGGTTTTATCCCTAGTTCTTCTTTATGTCGCATTTCTATTTTTCACTCTTTTGTGTTTTTGTTTTTTTATTTATATGGATTTTCTCAACTTCATATGATTCATGTTAGATTATCCCAAATATTTTATAAATAAGGTTTGAGTGTTGTTGTTGTATATCTTAAAGATATTAACTCATTATTAAAAGTTGTTACAAATAAGAACATATTTAATTATATTCTCAAATTATAAAATACTAACATGTACTCTTTTGATATAAAAATATATGATTCAATAATAATAAACAAAGTAGATATATATTTAACAAAATATTAACCATTTTAGCTATAAAATTTCAAATGAAATAGTGAGTTACTCTACGGTAGGTGTTATATTAAACTAAGACATATGTAATTAGTAACTTATAAAAAATGAGCACAATTAATCTCTAAAATGAAAGATATTTTGAAAAGAATGGAGTAATATATTACCTAATTTCCAAAATGTTAGAGAAGGCGCCAACTGCACCTCTTGCCCTCGTTTTGGATATGCCACTCGAGAAGCCGTTGTGAAACAAACCCAACATTAATTGAAATGGTTAAAGCTAATAAAGAAGATATCTCCTGACAAACCTAATATCTATTATTTGGGGCTAGTGTTTTTAACACCATAACGCTATATGATAATGTTAGGGACTTTATTTTTATTTTGTTTGTAGTTTAAATGGTATCTGATACATTTATTGTATAACACAATGTTAAAGTCCATTTGTTAAATTGTCAAAATAGACACATTTTATATTTTAATTGAATAACTAAAATCTGTTTAATTAAATTTTAGAGAAAATTACATCCCCCACCCATGACATTTGGTGAAATTACATCCCTCGTCCACGTGGTTTGATTAGTTAAATTCCCCATCCATGTGGTTTTCCCCGTTTTGTATTCGACACCTTTTGTCCAAGTTGGTTATCTTAACTTTAATTTAATGCAAAAACGTTGTCTGAAGTTAATAAACTTTACGTGTGTGAAGGGTAATTTTTTCGGTATAAGGGGGGTCTAACTAAATGGTTCAAATTAAAAAGTCTAGATCCTAGCAAATTGCCATTATGTGAAGGGTGAAAACTCGTTGCTTTGATATCCCTCAAATACCTACTTTATCATTTGTCTTTCCCAAAAGCTTAAGGGGAATGCTAATGAGCACTACCCCGCTCTCAATGAGCCCTACACGTACTTATGCCCTAAGGGCGGAATTGACTAGAGTCGCCACTCGCCACCTAGTTTGACCTAAAATGAACTAGGAAGGAAAGAGAAGGGTTCCAAGAACCTTTGGTTGACTATGAAATTATTGCCTATGGATAGGACTTATCTAATCAATGCAGAGATTCTATGTGGGGTTCGCACTGGGTTACATCCCTTGGAAGTGGCAACGACCACGACTTTAGATGGTGCCCGGGAAAACCACGGTCTCTAATTATCTGGATTGCCTTATTTCACAATATTTACAGAGGGATTCACTTTAAGGGCCACAAGGATAAGATTATAAGGAGAATGTATAATAGAGAATTGAGATAATGAGCTTTTCTACTAAGATAACGCCATAAAGCGTTAATGGTTTGAGAGGAATGAGTGCATACAGAGTAGAAGGTCAGGAAAATTCCAAGGGCTGAGTAGATGAACCTAACTTGAAGTCTATAAGTTTGAGGGTTTTATAAGGAGTTGTAGGGGATCTGAGAGGTTCTCTAGTTTTTTATTAGGAGGTATGAGTAACGCCCTAGAGTGAGAAAAGGTGTTTTTATTGGAATAGGGTCACACCTTGGGTGGGTTGCCTACGTACTCAACTCCATGTTGAGATTAGACCTTACGTAGCTCATGACCGTTGGGATTTTGAGGTTTTGAGAAAATTGGGGTTTTTTAGGTGTTCAGGATTTCAAGGGTTCTAGGGCTTTGTGGAGCTCGAAGGATTTAGAATAATTTATGATCTTGAAGAGTTTAAGATTATAGAGGTTAGGATCTTGTGGAGCTTGAAGTTGTTTGAGTATATTCTCCTGAGATGTTTAGGTTTGAGATGCTAGAGTCTGTGAGACATTCGAGTCTATGAGACAATTGAGATCTTGAGGGGTGGAAGAATTGAGTTCTTTTGTGCTATCAGGAAATAGAGGGTGTCCTGAGGCATTCAAAATCTCTTGAGATGTTTGAGGTTTGGGAGGCTAGAGTCTATGAGACGCTCGGGTCTATGAGACATTTGAAATTTTGAGATGACGGAGTCTTTGAGACGCTCGAGTCCGTGAGACATTTGAAATCGTGAGATGATGGAGTCAGTGAGACGTTCGAAAGTTTGAGAGAAATTGGATTTTGGGAGATGATTCAAATCTATGAGACAGTTGGAGTTTGGAAGTTTATTTGAGTTTATGAGGCAATTGGAATTCGGGGTGCTTCATATTTTGAGGAGTTTCAAATTTCAAGAAGTTTGGAGTTCTAAGGAATTCAGGTTTTCAAGACTTGTTGAGCTAGAAACAGATATATGAAGTTCGAAATATGTAGAGCTTAGAAGTACTCGAAGGTTTATGAGATATTTGAATTCCCCTAAGATGTATGAAATTCGAGATGCAAGAATATGTGATAGAGTTAGTGAGACGTATAAAATGTGTGAATTTGTGTGATGTTGGAGTCTATGAGACATTAGAGTCTATGAGAGAATTTAGAATTAGAAACATTTGGGGTTTTGAGATGTTAGGAGTAACTAAAGATGACTACAACTTTGTGTATTTTAAAAGTTGTGTAGATTTGAGAACTTTTGTGAGCTTTGGATTTGAGGTGGATTCATAAATTGGGAGTATGCAGAGATGCTTAGAGGCTTGGAGGAAGTTTAAAGTGTTTGAGAATTGCAGTTGCTCAAGGTGTGTTTGTATTATTTTGTGTGTGAGAGTGAGGATGACTGGAGAAGTTGAAAGGTTTTGGGAACATTTCATATAATTTTTTGTGAGTGTATGAAAAATGTTTGAAGCGGGAGTACAGAGAGATTTGATTTTGAAAGTGTATGAAGAGTATTTGGTGTTAGAGAATGAGAGTGATTGTTTTGAAATTGAAGCATGTATTTTAAGTCTTTAGACCTTAATAATTGGGGATGGTTTGGAAAATGTCATAAAGGAAGGGCACTCTCACCGTCCAGACTCTACGGCCTGTTTGGGTAAGAAATGCCCCTAATCCTATAAGCTTTTCTAAATTGGACTTGATGTGTCCATAAATAAGTGGACAAGTCTAAAGGGCTATTCTATGGTCACATTTTTCTAATATATTTTAGCTAATTATAAATCAAAGCCTAAATGAAACTTATATATCGACTAACATACAAAATAGCACATGCTCGATTAGTCAGAAGGATTCTAAAAATCACAGTAATGAAATGATATCATGAGAGCATGAAATGAAATTACGATGACCAATGGACTACAATCCATGATTAAAACCAATGGAAATTATTCATTAAAGATGAGCTACTATGGGGGGGGTCACATTGACGCCGCCTCACTCGAACTGATAAGGATCAGAATAGATGCACCAACTGTTTTCTGAATACTGAAGCAGTCTTAGCCAGAGCTCACCTTTCCTAGTCCTAGCGTTTTCATAGAACACAGACAAAGAAACACGAGATAAGTTAGTGATGAAATATAAGAAGGTTGGGATGTATGCAATGGGATCGTACTACCCCTCTCAATGGGAGGAAAGGGGGCAATTTAATCATCTCCCACACCCCAACCTTGAACATAGAAAAGAGTTTCAAGCTGACGACGAATGCTGTGAATTGTAAGATAAATCAAGCAATGGGGTTGAAACTCGAAGTAATTCATCACCCTATATTATGACTCAAACCAAAGTGTAGTATCAAAGAGATGGAGTTGTTGAGTCATGTGGGATCATATGTGGAAAGGATTTTAAATCATTTCCCTCTAGAATGATAGAATTAATAAGGACATCCCTCCAATGGATGATTTGTCTTAACGTTCATAACATTCACGTAACTATCACTCGATTCATGTTCTTATCTAAGCGCATAGGAAAAAATTTCATGCTAGTCTCCTACCAATTTCCACATTGATATCGATGCACAAGGGACAATTACATATTAAACATGGTTGAATTATAGTAAAATGTTAGAAGATAGAATTTCCAAACCCATAAGGTCTTAGATCCGAAGTCCACAAGGAAGGTAAGCTTGCCAAGCTTGAGGTTAATTCCAAATAGCCCACATGTGCGAGTCTCAGTTCAAAGCCAATTTATTTTATTTGTACCTTGGTCTAAACATGAAGCCAAAGGTAATAAGAAAACCGAATTAGACAAACAGCATGAACGGGACAAGATAGTAATGCCACAAGCGACATGAGTTCTATACCAAAAGGAATGCACAAAGGGCCAAATTATTGTGTCATAAGCAAAGATATTTCCAAATACATGTGCCAGGGGCTGATTACCATCAAAGGTATATGAATCGTAAATAAGAGTAACTAACCATATGAAAGTTTAATCCCGAGAGAAGTAATGAAACAGAGGCTTAAAAGGTTGGGCGGTCCACCAAAGCCCGAGGTATAAGTTCAGATCACTCATACCACCATGAGCCCAAATGGCAACAATAGACAGTACCTTGAATCAAATTAAACTGATAGCATACAGAACATGATAATATCAACTATCAAACTACAATCAGGGGCCCAAATCCAATTGTAAGGAACCCCAATATTTGTGAATAATCAGAGTAAATGTCTGATGGATTAATACAGCATGGGCCTCATTCCCTAATGGCCGGAAAAAGGGTAAAGACCCAATAAACATATGATCAGAAACAAGATGATTCACAGAATGACATCAACACACATATGATTCACATAATGTCATCAATACGCATAGGTAGATAAACAAAGTGCTAAAGTTAAGAATTTGCAAATTGTCAGGATGTTGAATCAAGAGAGGCAATGCCAAATCCAGATATTCATGTTCGATCAGAGTCAAAGTTTTCAGCAAAAATCTCAGCTATACACATCCACCGTGACTCATGTACCTCAATCAGCAAGGCAAGGCCAGAGTGAAAGGAGAAAAACAAAACACATAATCGATGCAATTAACTCTTCTTGAAGTCAACGTTAAAGTGTTAATAACTTAAACGTATATTCAGGCGACAGATAATCCACACGAGTGGAATGTAATTTAACCAAACTGACATCAAAGTGACGATTCCAAAGTTTCTCACACTGCTCTAGAACCTAAACCAAACGAGAGTAGAGATTTCCTGAAACTGAGGCATAGAAACAAAAAGCAAATCAGACAAATCCTTTAAAACAAGCAGGAAAAGCGACTCGCAACCAACATAACCCTCAATCGAAGAAGGTCGGGACTCCGATTGGGGAAGCCTGATAAAGTAGCAATGACGAGGAATCAAAACAATGCCGAGGTGGTTCACCATTGTAGATGACAAGGAGGAATCGAAAGAAAGAGATAAGAGATCAGCCACACCACATGAGCAGTGGACATGGGTAAGGTTTTATTTTTTTTTGGAGATCGATCAAAAAAAGAAATGAGCAATTAGAGCAGTGAGTTTTAGAGGAGTGAACAATAGTTATGGATTTTCAAAGAAGAGCAAGAGAGGTGGCGCTTTCCATGGGATTGTGTTATTTTTGGGTTTCGAAACCAAATGCGAGATGAATCAACCGAGGGTTGTGGCCATGGCCATACTTTATCTTTGTTTTTTGTTGAAAAGAAATAGAAGAATGAGGGAGAGAATGTCGAAGAGAAAATGAAAGAGGCGGCTGGTGTTGATTCTCTATTTTTTGTTTCAAGGTTTTTTACGGAGGTGATGAAGAGATCGATTGGGTGGCATCTAGGCATGAAGAAATAAAGAAAATTGTTTCTTAGGGGCTTTTCTTCGGAGATGACAGGAAAGAAAAAGGATTGATTTCAGGTTTTTTCTTTTGTTTTGGACCGGGCTTGACAGGTATTGGAGCGGGTTTCGCTTGGTGGGCCGCCTATAGTTGAATCGGATTTGGGTTTTGTTTGACTAAAAGAGGAGAAAATGAAACAAAAGAAAAAATGAAACATACGCCCTTAACAAGGCTCAAAATCGGGACCTATTATTTCCTTCACACCCATACTAACCAGCCATGCTATTAACCGAACTCATCAGATTAACACGAGAAAAAATATAAGCGGTAGCTCAAATTGAAAAAGTTTCCCAAAACGCTAATGTTTTAAAACAAAAATGCAGAGTGACATAAAATAACATAAACAAGATAAAGATAAAATGAATAAAAAAGGTGAGTTCAAAATTGGATTATTGTTGGAAATTCATTATTGAACAAATGTGTTTTCGCTAAAAAGTTGTAAAGGTTGGTTTCAAAATTTTGTGATAAAATGGTGGTTTCATTTTAGCATGCACGTAAATATGTCTTAGAAAAAAGGTGTTGATCCTCTTATTTTATTTATTTTTCTGAACTTTGCTGTATGGGGTGAGAATTTTTGGGATGTACAACGTGAATAATGTTAAAGTGCTATTTTTTGGACCTATGTCAAGTCTTAAGTTTTTTAAGCTCATATGTGACATGTGTGGACCATTGAAAACACGTTCAGAGTAAGTTTATTTACGGTCTTTGACGCATTGGATTTCTCAAATTTCGTTCAATTTAGAAGATGTTTAAACATTATTCGTAATTGACGAAACTTTACATGGATGATGTTAAAGTGTTATTTTTTGAACCCATGTCAAATTCCAAGTTTTGTAAGCTCACATGTGACATGTGAGACACAATGAAAACATGTTCAGAGTAAGCTTTTATGCGGGTGCTAGAGCATGTTGATCACATGTGAACTTACTCTGAATGTGTTTTTATTGTGTCACACACGTCACATGTGAGCTTCTAAAATGTGGGATTTGGCGTAGGTCCTAAAAGTAACACTTAATGATAAGTGTCTAAATGAGCATGTTTTATAGGTGTATTTCATATATTATATTAGCACTTTTCTTGCTCATTTCTCCACTTCGGTTAGTTTTTCCTCTAGCTTATGTTTTATTGTTATCTCACAAATTATTGGTTTAACATGAGGAAAACCAATCCGGGAGTGAAGTAGACGAATAGACGAACGCATAGACACAAACGGCTTAGAAAACGGGGTCCAAACGAAGAATCTAGAGCCGGTAGAAGAGAGTCACGTATGAAGCACACAACAGAGGTGTGTCCGCCCCTGCAACCGCCTAATAAGCAGGCGGACGAGACGAATCAACCGCACAGGCAACCGCCTGTACCATGGGCGGACGTGGTGGAGCAACCGCCTGTCTAAACACCTGATTAATAGGCGGACAAAAGACTGCATGAATTAAACAATACAACCGCATGGCATTTGGGCGGTAGCCAAGGCGGACATAAGTGCTGCAACCGCATGAGACTTGGGCGGTAGCCAAGGCGGACAAGACTAAAATCGACGCGCGACAGTTTTCTTCTTCGCCCGTCATCGTCTGCAACTTGCCTCCGCCGACTGTCTACAACTCGTCCACTGCCATATCTATCTACTCCGCACCGCCTACCTTAATTCCGTCACACATGAGCTTTGTCCCCTGCGCAATAAATGAGCAATCAGTGAGCAATCAACGAGCTCAATCATTTCCTCAACTTGCTCACGCGTCTGTCTATCTTCAAACCTTCGCTTCCTCTATATAAACCCACGAGCCTTCTCCTTACCATAAAAAAGAAAACATCGACCATCCATACGATCCATCCACGAACCACTTCACCACAAACCTCACGCCATCTCATTTCTCTTCTCCCGCCTTCTCCATTTTATTTATTTTACAGTCCACCATATCCACCTCTAGCCCTAAGTATACAAAATAGCAGAGCGAGCTGGAGTGATTACAGATGATTTCTATTACTCTTGTTTCTGTTTTTCTATTTAATATGTTAGGCTAGTTACGTATACTCTGGGGAATGGTTATTATGTGTTTGTATTAATTATGCATTATTTTTACTGGTTTATTTAAATACAGTTTGTTACGTTTTAAAGGTTATCTCGCACCTTTTTAATAAATGTCATGAGTTTATTAAATTGCTTTCCTAAGTCTATTTTGATCAGACGGTGATAAATAGATAGGTTAATTAAGACGTAAAACTGGAGGAAACTTGTTATGATTTAATAAGTTAGTATTCAGTTGCAAATGTAATTCCTCAACACTCCTCTGCCGTTTGCAGGCTTTTGCTTGAGTTTTCATCGGACCTTGCATTACAGGTGAACGAGTTCTTATGAGGCTATGACTTAGTCCTTAAGATAATTACAGGAACCTTGCCAAATTATTAAACAAGTAGAGATAGCTTAATTATGCAGATTATAATAACCTGACCCAGAGTTCCATTTAATTTATCTGTTAACTTAGTTTATTTTATCTTTTCTTTTTATTCATATTACAAGTCAATTAATCCCCCCTCTTGTGACACGCTTAGGTACTATAATATGTATATTAGTCCCACGGTTCGACATCCGGTCGCTTGCATTTCACTATACTACCACGACCGGGATTTGTTGCAGCGACGTTTATTTTGAGTTTCTAATTTCTTTTCCTTTTAATTTTACACCAGTTTAACCACTCATCATATAACGTCTGCAAAATGGCGCCGTTGCCGGGGACTAGATTTATTCTAGTCCCTAAGCCCCGGATTATTCACTTGTTATATTAGAATATTTTGTCTATATTATTTTTGTTTGTTGTTTATCTAATATATTTTGTTTATATTATTTTTTATGTTTGTTTCTAACCTGTTTATTTCTAATCTGTTTTATTAGTTTCGTTTTGTATACAGAAAAACACAAAAAAAAAGAAATCTGTACGTGGCAAATGGAAGAAGCGCTCGAATATTGGCAGGATTTATATTGCTCCATATGTGGGGGAGCTCATGATTATGAGGATTGTCTCATATTTCAAGAGCAACTCTGGTTAGAAGATCAACCAGACTACCTGGAGAGAATCGCTCAACAACAGCAGCAATCAAAGAGCGAAACAGTTCAAGAGGTAGAACACCCCACTACAGACGAGCCAATCATGGAGTCCCCTCCCTCTCAAATCAACTACCGTTATTTTCCCTCCTTCTCTATAATATACCCAGACAATGAGGATACTTACATCCTCAAAAATGAAGAGAAGGAATTGCCATCACCTCCCGCCAATATATCCAAACAAAATGCCACTATCACCTTCAAAGAATCAACTTTTTCTGAAGATGATATTAATCAGCGTTCTTTCTACCAGCCTCACCTACAAAAGGATGATGTTTACATCCTCCAATTTGAGGAAGAAAAATCATCACCGCCGGGTCTTCTGTTAGAACTACGTTCCCGGCAGTACCTCCTCAAACACCAGATTTTGTGGAGTATTATTTTTCTTATTTTATATGCCGAGGTAACGTTTTGTTTTGATCCAGGATAACGAAGCAGGCGTCTAGCCAAAGACGTTAAAGAAGGGCAGCTTCCCGGGAGGCAACCCGGGTGTACTTTTATTTTATTTGCTTTTATGCTGTTTTAATTTTCAGGTTCTCTTTAAATTTTATTTTTGCTAACTTTTAACCCCGTTTTTAGTATGGATGCTTCTAGTGTCTTATGCAGGTGCACCTTCATTTTTACACTGCAACCAAGCTACGCTACTTGAGGCTGAAGCTCAAGTGTGGGGGGAACTCCTTTAGCAACTAGCAAAAATAAAATCAGGGGAGTACCAGTTTCTTTAATTATGCTTTTATTTTAAATAAAAACTGCAGAGGAGCGTTTATGTGCTTAAATGTTTATTTGTGATCTTTGTGTTTTCTCTATTTTATCTACTTACTGAAAAGGTCTTCTGAGACCCTCCCTTGTTTTTCTGGTGAACAATGAGGACATTGTTCAATTTAAGTGTGGGGGAGTGTGCCCTTTTCGGTGACATTTTGTGCTTAAATGTTTAATCTCTCTCCTTATCTTTCGTTTGTCCAATTCAAATATTTTTGACCCTTTATATGTGGGTTGTTCTCTTTAAGAATAAATATTGTTATGAATTATGGGATAAATGGTACAAATTTTAAAATTTTGATTACTTTTGAGGAGCATTTTATATGCGGTGTGACCAAATAATCTGCAAATGGTTGGATTTTATTGCTCAGGGTTTCTTTCTGTCTCTCTTAGGATTGCTAAGGGGTGCTTCTCTGTTGGAAAAAAAGAAGAAGAAATAAAAAAAGATAATAAGGGACTTACGAGACACCATTGGTAACCAACAAAAGAGAGTTGAGTGTTCTTAAATACAAAGGTGTGATGCCTACATTTTCTCATCCCTTGCAAAAGTGAAACAAATGCATGAATCTATTTTTCCTTTTGTTTTCTCCTCAATGCCCATTCTTGAGAGAAGTTGGCCATGGTAAAAGTTCTCAAAGTCACCTAAAAGAAACATTGAAGTACCTTAGATCATACCCCGAAACTCTATATTTTATTTTCACCCTGAGCACACCTATGCCACCTGCAGTTAATTTTTCACACTCCTCAATAAGTTAAAAAGATCATGTTTATCCTACCCTTCAAAATAATATTTGTTAGTATTGAGCATTTCCTACTTACTTGGGTACGTGGTTTTGCTTGAGGACAAGCAAAAAGATAAGTGTGGGGGTGTGATAAGTGTCTAAATGAGCATGTTTTATAGGTGTATTTCATATATTATATTAGCACTTTTCTTGCTCATTTCTCCACTTCGGTTAGTTTTTCCTCTAGCTTATGTTTTATTGTTATCTCACAAATTATTGGTTTAACATGAGGAAAACCAATCCGGGAGTGAAGTAGACGAATAGACGAACGCATAGACACAAACGGCTCAGAAAACGGGGTCCAAACGAAGAATCTAGAGCCGGTAGAAGAGAGTCACGTATGAAGCACACAACAGAGGTGTGTCCGCCCCTGCAACCGCCTAATAAGCAGGCGGACGAGAGGAATCAACCGCACAGGCAACCGCCTGTACCATGGGCGGACGTGGTGGAGCAACCGCCTGTCTAAACACCTGATTAATAGGCGGACAAAAGACTGCATGAATTAAACAATACAACCGCATGGCATTTGGGCGGTAGCCAAGGCAGACATAAGTGCTGCAACCGCATGAGACTTGGGCGGTAGCCAAGGTGGACAAGACTAAAATCGACGCGCGACAGTTTTCTTCTTCGCCCGTCATCGTCTGCAACTTGCCTCCGCCGACTGTCTGCAACTCGTCCACTGCCATATCTATCTACTCCGCACCGCCTACCTTAATTCCCTCACGCGTGAGCTTTGTCCCCTGCGCAATAAATGAGCAATCAGTGAGCAATCAACGAGCTCAATCATTTCCTCAACTTGCTCACGCGTCTGTCTATCTTCAAACCTTCGTTTCCTCTATAAACCCACGAGCCTTCTCCTTACCAAAAAAGAAAACATCGACCATCCATACGATCCATCCACGAACCACTTCACCACAAACCTCACGCCATCTCATTTCTCTTCTCCCGCCTTCTCCATTTTATTTATTTTACAGTCCACCATATCCACCTCTAGCCCTACGTATACAAAATAGCAGAGCGAGCTGGAGTGATTACAGATGATTTCTATTACTCTTGTTTCTGTTTTTCTATTTAATATGTTAGGCTAGTTACGTATACTCTGGGGAATGGTTATTATGTGTTTGTATTAATTATGCATTATTTTTACTGGTTTATTTAAATACAGTTTGTTACGTTTTAAAGGTTATCTCGCACCTTTTTAATAAATGTCATGAGTTTATTAAATTGCTTTCCTAAGTCTATTTTGATCAGACCGGTGATAAATAGATAGGTTAATTAAGACGTAAAACTGGAGGAAACTTGTTATGATTTAATAAGTTAGTATTCAGTTGCAAATGTAATTCGTCAACACTCCTCTGCCGTTTGCAGGCTTTTGCTTGAGTTTTCATCGGACCTTGCATTACAGGTGAACGAGTTCTTATGAGGCTATGACTTAGTCCTTAAGATAATTACAGGAACCTTGCCAAATTATTAAACCAGTAGAGATAGCTTAATTATGTAGATTATAATAACCTGACCCAGAGTTCCATTTAATTTATCTGTTGTAACACCCCAACCGCTAATCCTTTCTTACTCCTCTAATCATGCTCATAATTACCAGATTCGCAGCGGAATACTTACTTACTCCCGGCGGGTGGTACAATGCCGTTAACCATCCAAGATCAACAAGGCTACTCTACTTACCATCTCAGTCTGACGATTAGAATAAACCAAATACCTACTACTTACTTTACAATACCAAATACTTAGATTACAATTGATTACCGAGTATACCGAATTATATGAATTACAATCCCATATTACTTCCCAAAGATGGAGGGTTTATACATCCTCTCCTTACTAACCAATTAAGAATTCATTATCCAAAAAGGTGTACCACATGGTACACCGGCTACTCAAATGGCCTAGCCGTGTACAACTCGGTACACTATTCGATTCTACTCCTACTCCAAAAAGAATCACATGCTGCCCTTACTCTACCTTCACGCCTCGCGGGTACCTGTGGAGTAAAAACATTCCCCCGAGGGGGTCAGCTTACGCTGAACATGATAACCGCATACCCCGCGTACTAGCGAGGGTACGCCAACTATTTGGTCGTATACATGCGGTTCGTTTCATACATACATACATACATGCTTTATACAATACGATTCAATACATTCATTTCAAGGCATACATTCATACAATACATACAAGCATGGAAGACAATACAAGTCAACCGTTATACTTACCGAATACTCACCGCATTACAGAGACACAATTCTCCAATACATACAAAGGTCCAGTTAGCCTCATTACACACCCGGGTTAATCGGATGTTCAATACTCTTTTACTCCGGGTCA
>JAIOTZ010002134.1:0-23207 GCA_023374045.1 Limonium bicolor | reverse complement strand
TTGGTAGGTAATGATGTTATAAGGTGTTAAGACATGTTAGGTGAGTTTTAATGACAATAAGTGGGTGAAAGGTTGAATTAAATGTGAAAGTAAAACAAGTTAAATGTAAAGTTATTTAACCAAGTTAACGGGGAAAAGTTATAAGCGTTAGACTTTAAAAAACATGTTACCCCAGGTTAATAAAAGAAACATGTGATTGTCAACAGTTGTTCGAGAATGCTCGAGGAACCTAAGTGGACGTGGAAGTGGATCCGGTGCAGGTAGGGTTTTCTTGCAACTGTGTCCTACCGGATACACCGGCTGTATGCCAATATGTTTTGCTTGAGTGTTTGCCACCTTGTAAGATTAATCATGTAATGGTTTATAGTAATTCATTGATTGTGGCGAATCTGGTATCCGATGCCGTTTAACCCCAAATATGTGTTAACCTTAGCTAACTAAACTAGGAACATGAGTGATCGTATTCGGAGTTGACGGCCCAAACCTTGGGAACGTGCTAACCACGGCTATGTGTGAGTTTAGTTGGGATATTGTTTGTGTATGCAAGTGTGTGAACCTCCCTTGTGTGCTTAACTCGTCATGATACCGTATGGTTGTGGATGTGGTAGGCTCCATAAGGGATCTCTAACCACTTAATATTTAATGTATGTATAACTAATGGGGGGTGAGGAGTCCCGGTCTGTTCCGGCCACGCGTGTGAGGATGGGGGTCGTGCCATTATAGGTTCGACCCTCTGTGTATGTAAGGTTGCCTTCCCATGGGTTTCCAACTTTCCCTTAGCTTAACCAAAGCTATATTACTGACTCACGTCGGGCCATGGGGGCATACTAATGGTTATGTTATTTCGGTGTGTGCTTGGGATTACTATATCCGACAACCTTGGGTATAAGTTAACCGTTCTATATAACCGGACGGTAACGAGGATGGTAACGAGTTAACATGGGATTGGTAAAATCCTAGGCTCACTTGGTATACTAACTATGGTGGAAGGTTCCTTGTGAGAACCAATGTATATGTGTTATGTAATGTTATGTGCTATGCAAATTCCTTGCTATGCTTTGGTTATATAAATATATTATATTGGATGTTTTAATGAATGCAATGTGGACATGTGTACATGGAAGCAAGAAAGGTTTGCTATGTTTTGTTATGTGAGAAAAGAGTTATGATGCATGATATGGAATGTGGATCAGAAATGAATCCCAGTTGTGACAGAGTTTAAGGATAACCCGATTGATGGGTACACGTCGTTCGCTAAGGAAGTAGCTCCGCTAGAGGAGAGTTACTCTAGGGTTAAGGAATCATTGGATGGTTGGTTAAGTGTGGATGTTTTGGTTATGGATGAGCCCATTGAGGCGAAATATTATGTGTGATATGTTAATGGTTTGTATGCACGATTTAAAAATAATCAACTGCATGCTAAGACGACAATTAGTCGTGCGTGGCCCGGTAGCATGTGGGCTGCGGGATTACCATACCAGCAAAGGTGCTGAGCCCCTCGGGGCCACCCCTTTCTCTTCTTTTCCTATTTCAGGTACGAAGTGCTGGAAGCCGTTCGAGAGTAGGACGGGGCAGATGTTATACATGGGTAGCCATTTAAATGGCATGAATATGATAGGCGTAGTAGTAAGACCGAAATTGTTATCGGCAGAGTAGTGTAAATACTCGGTACAGGGGAAGTGTATGTATATAATAAATGTTGATTATGGAACGAGGATTGTATTGTGTAGTTGCTCGGGAATCTAGTCCATCAGACCGATACAAATGTACATATGTTAGCCTTGTTAGCCACGTAGGTGGTTAACGGCGTTGTAACACCATTGGAATAAGTAATGTGATGAGTTGGGTTCGCGCTGCAGAATGTTATTATGATTGTTGTTGGATGGGGTGTTACATGGATATAGGGAAGTTGAGGATTTTGGGATGTATTTGGGTTTCCCAAGCAAAGTTGGTGGCGCCTGGTTTTTTACTATATTCATGAAAGGGTGCAGAGGAAAGTCCAAATCTAGGGTAGGTTGGTCTCTCAGGCGGATAGGGGGATCTCAATAAAGAATGTTTTGCAATCAGTTACTGTTTATGTCATGAGTGTTATGAAGCTTCCTTTGTCTTTGACCAGGGATTTGGATTGAATTATGGCTAAATTTTAGTGGTCTGGTACTATTGATAATAGGGGTCTCCACTTAAGGAAATGGGCCTTTCTTTGTAAGCTTGTAGCATGTGGCGGGATGGGTTTTCGAGATCTGAGGTTTTTTAATGAAACATTGCTCACCAGGCAACTCTGGAGAGTAGTGGTAAGCCCCTTTTCTTTACTCTCAAGGGTGTTGGGGGCAAGGTGTTTTAAGAGTGGGAATGTTCTAGAGGCCTCTTGTAACGACCCCAAACACCACCCTAGGAGTTAGGGACGTTACACGCCGCGTATCTATTACCTAATAACGCAAGGCTCTAACATACGATACCCAAAACAAAACAAAGTACACTTTTATTAACTGAAAATAGATTACAAGGTTTATCTGACATTACATGCAGAAGCCAAACTGCATTACGTCACGTAATCAAATTACAAAGGGCCTTAAGCCACAACTACAAATACAAAGCGAAGGACGATGCAGAAAGCAGAGTGGAGTCCTCAAAAGGAAACTTAAACCTGCAAATCAGACGGAAATAGGGGTGAGCCAAACTATAGCTCAGCAGGTGATAAACTCCATCAGCTGAGCATGCTCAAAACATATACTGAACATAATCGTATACTAATACATAAGCTTAGCAAATCAGACTGGAAGTTGTAACATAAATCAGATAGAGAATGAAGCTTTCTCAAATCAGAGGAGTGACAAGCCAGAACCGAAATAGAAGTTTGTCAAATCAGAGCAAAGAAGTAGGAACTGAGCAAACCGAACAGAAGTCTTAAATCAGAAAAGCAAACCACAAACTTAGAAGTTCACAACAGAAGCTCAATCAAAACAGAGGTGGGACACTAGACACCAGCTGACACATCAGAAGGACTCACATAACGTCCTATGGATCCGAAGATCCCACAACAGAAGCCGTAGAGACAGCTATGGACCCGTCGGTCACTAAACATCCAAGGGACCCTGAGAGATAGAACAGAAGGGAACCCGAGGGAATAACAGAAAGAATTCCTGCGCAGCATGCTACGGGACAGCCAGACCCGACTATCCAAGGCTCAGAAGCTAAACATCTAGGTCCCAAAACAGAAGCTTTACAAAACGAAGCAGAAGCCTTTAACAGAACAGAGCGGAGGGACGAAGCACATCAAACGGATCATAATCCTTATCAAAACAAAGGTCATATACTGACTAGCAAACACAAAAACTAAACAGAAGCGTTGAAGCTCAAACACTCTTTCAGAGCAAATCAGAGTTCAAAGGCTTATCTAAGACTTTCAAATTAAAGTACACATATACACGTGCTAAAACATATTAGATCAGATAGTACTCAAAAAGAGGAATCCAACGCCGCAAACGGCACTCAAAACGGAGCTCAAACGAAGAAGTTATGCTAAAACAAAGGCCGGTCCGAACATGCGTCCGACCTTGCATGTTCGGACCTAATTCGAGAGTCTGAAAATCCTCCGGCGTATGATGTCCGAACTTCAATGTTCGGACACATGTTAGGACATACCGAAAACTGCAAAATCACTTACGGAAATCAGCCATAACCAAGCCACAAATCCCCCACAAAACATACATAACTTATTGTAGCAAATTAACCAATCGAAAACACATTTCCATGGGGTTTTAACGCATCAAACGCACATCAAAATCAACCAAAAACATCACCAAATCAAAGAGTTAAAACAATCATATACGAAGAACAAACAAAATCAGAAATCCCCATGGACGAACACACAACCGAATCCATTCACCACCTACCTCACATCCGACGCAAAGCCATCTCTGCGGACCCGACAACAATCTCTACTCGAATTCCATCACGAAATCACAAACACTCGCACAAATCGAAAAGGACCAACACCGAAGGGAGAAGCAAGGAACTTGACTGATGAACAGCAACGCACACTCCGACTCTACGGATTGGAATCCTCGATGCTGAACTTAGCCACTAGACTAATTAATTTGCAGGATGGAAGAATTGTGAAGAAGAGAGGAATTGAGGAAGAGGAGAGAGGAAAACTTTGCAGAGCGGAAGTTTCTTCTTTGGGTGAGAAGAAACTGACGTGAAATGTCGTCAGGAAAGAAGGAGAGAGGAAATTAAATTAGATTTGGAATTTCCTTCCTTTATGAATAATAGCATAACGTAAAAAGAAGGAAAAGGAAGGTTAGTAGTCCTTTTACTAACCAAAGAATAAATAACAAAAAGGAATAAAGAGTTATTAATAACTATCCTCTCTTACTAATAATTAAGTAACGAAAGAAGAAGAAAGAACAATGTAAATCTCCTTTCTCAAAATGAATACTAAAGACCGGAATAAATCATAGACGAATCAACTCAAGATTCAAAACATGATTAGTCTCCCTTTGCAAAACCGAAACAAAATAGAAGCAGGATGAAATAAAAGAAAAAAAAACTGGGGCATAACACCTCTCTTGGGAGTAGACCTAGTCCAGTGTGGCGTGCTCTTTTTTCATAGTGGGAAATGGTCAATCGGTGAGTATTTTGTCAAGTTGGTTGCCAACTAAGCCAGGTGGCCAGCCTTCTACAGGGTTATTACATGAGTTAGCAAAGGTTGAAGGAAAGGTGTAGTGGTTGTTTAATCCTATTGATGAAAGATGTTGTGTCCCTTTGCTTCAACAATGGTTTCCAAAGGAAGATGTGCAGGACATTGTTTCCATTTATTTAAGTAAGAGGCAAGGTATGGATTCTTGGGTTTGGAGGGGAACTAAGTCAGGGGATTTCACTATCCGCTCTGCTTATCGCTTAGCCCTTGAGTATAATAATGTCAATATTCCACAACGGTCGGGTGGGGGAGTAGTGGGGAGAATCATGAAGAAAATATGGAGGTGTAGTGTGCCTTTTGCGTGTAAAGGTTTTCTGGTGGAGATTGCTTAATGGCTTTTTACCATGTGGAGCAGTTCTGGCTCACAAGTTTAAGAATATTTCTAGTGAGTAAATTTTGAACCTATAGTCTATGATTCCAGGATATCACTCCACTACCGACCAAGCCATGCAAATAATAACCAATTACTTATTCATAAATGAGTGAGTTTTGAAACGATGATGTAATTTGAATTATAAAATTTATTTACTATATCCAAATGTAGCTATAGATGACTACATACACGTACATTTTTTTATGTAAAAACTATACATTTAGTATATAAAAATAATACGGATGTATGTGTAAAGTTATACATTGAATTCTGATATTACTGAAATTCTACTAGATGTACATAATAATTTCTTCAACTGTACAATAAGCTTATAAAATATGTACTTGTACACTATACAAACTGCACAATTTTAAATGTAGCCAAAGATAACTATGGTCCTGTTCGCTGGAGGCATTTCCAACTTTAATCTCATTCACTAGACAAGTGTCAATATATAAGTGGCTAAAATTCTAACTGGCCATAGTAAAAAGTGTAGATGTCACACCCTAATAAGTTAACTACAGTTGACTTAAAGAAAAGCTGCTTTTGACTGTCAAGAGCGAACGACCCCTATATAGAGGGCGTTCGTTAGGGGCGTGCAAACGCAGCCTTTCCTGCGTTCAAATTAATGTCACCATGGTTAGTGAATCAGAGAATGCCATGTAACCCAGGATCAGAATTTTGTCCAGTTACAACTTGACACTTGTTTCCTCACTTTTCCCAAAAGGAGATTAAGGGGGCGTTCTGACTTTTGCCCAATAAGCTAGGTTTCCTAGCTTTTTGTTAAATGTCCTTCTAGTTAACAAATGTTAACTTGACATGTGTACTATAGTTAGTTGTGGACCAATTAAAAATTGACATTTGTACATTACTTTTGAGCAAAAGTACATTAATCATCAAAAACTCAACTTAATGTTGCCAAAGAACGGGCCCTAAACTCCTGATCGCTCCGGTCGAACGCGACCATATGCTTGTACCAAATGATTGTTTCAATTAATCTACTATACCAATAGACAAACTAACGAAAACCAAGACCAGCACTTCCGTCTATTTGATGAGTGTCCAAATGAGCATGTTTTAGGGGTGTATTTCATATGTTTAATCAACACTTTTCATGCTCATTTCTCCACTCTAGCTTGTTTTCCTCTAGTTTTGTGTTTCATTGGTGTTTTACACATTTATTGTTTAAACAGGAGGAGTAACATAGCTAGGAGTAAAGTAGACGAAGAGAGGAACGCGTGGGCGCAAACGGATCCAAAATCGGAGTTAAAACGAAGAAGATACAGCGTTTTGAAGTTATACTGACTCCGACCGACCTTGCAAGTCCGGTCGCAAGTCCGGTCGGTCGTAAAATTTGCCCAGATTTGCGTTTTGCAAGCTACTGGAATCGACCGACCTTGCAAGTCCGGTCGCAAGTCCGGTCGGTCGTAAAATTTGCCCAGATTTGCGTTTTAAAACGGGAATTTTGGGGACACTTCTCCCCATTCTTCAACCACGACTCCACCAGTCGAAAACACAGAGAAAGAAGGCGAAAAAGAAGGGAAAGAAGAGGAGAAAGAAGAGGAGAAAGAAGAGAAGAAAGAGCTCACCTTCTCCAAAGCTTCCAAGCTCCATTAATGGCTTCTTCTTCTCCCTTTTATGCTTTTCTTTTCTCTATGGCTGTGTAGAATCATTTGTAGCTAGGGATTGGGGATTTTGTCCCAAAATCCCTAAACTCCATTGTTGAATCTTGAACTCATTTATGGTTTTATTTTAGTCTTTGAGCTTAATGAAGATGATTATTGAGTGTTTATGACTTCTAAACTCGTTGCTCATGATTTGGGGATTTGTTAAGGGTTTTGCTCAATTTGTCTTCTATGTGTTAAATTGGTTGGTTTGGCCTACCGATTAGTTGAGCATTATTGTGGGATTCTATCAAAATGATATTCTGAGATAGAAACCTAAACCGTTGGGGACTAAATCAATGTTAGCCGATTTTCACTGATTTTGAGATGAGGTTCTCATTGCAACTTAGGGTAGATTTGTGCTTAATGCTTCTGATTGAATTGGGGATTTGAACGAGCATTCAGTCCCCGTTAAATTGGTTAGGATTAATAGACCGGGATTTGGTTATTAATTAAATTCCCGTTGTTTAGCTATGAGTTCGAGGTTCAGCCATTGGTAGAAAGGGGATGACGGGTGCGAATATCCTATCCCGAGCTACACCTATCCTAGATTAGATAGTTTAGTGTTTATTGCTTTCCTTTATTTCTCCAGTTACAACCCAAAAACCCAAAACCCCTAATTTACAATTATGCACTTTTGTATATATCCTCTTGCACATTTACTAAGCTTATAATTAGCTAGACAGTTACGAAGTCCCTGTGGATACGACCTTGTTGTACTACAATGATAGGGTTCACTGCCCATAGTTAGCAAGATAGTTTCACCACTATTTTGCTCAACAAGTTTTTGGCGCCGTTGCCGGGGACTTCGGTTCAACTATCTGGTTTATTACCTGTTTAGTTTCTGTGCATAATTTTCATTTCCTTTATTTCCCCCTTTTGTGTATAAATTTGTGTTACTTTTTTTTTTAGGAACCTATCTCTGATGGATGGTCTTGATGATCAAGCAGAAGATTTTTACGACTACACCTCTGGAGCAACCTACGACCAATACATTGATTGTCAAGGGTGTGGATCCTTTCATATGTGCCCTCCTTGTGATGATCTAATCTCAAGATTGGAGACTCTCATGGAGAACCGGTCCTTATCTGTCAATCCAAACCCCACTGAACAAGACATCAGTCGATGGATCAGGTGCCAAGAGAGTGGAGGAGACCAAAAGAGTGCTTATTGTTCTGAGATCACGGCAAGGGTAGATTCACCCACTCTGGAGGATCTTAGTGCTAGAATGAACACCATCGACATGAACCAGCTCATTACACTAGCTCAAAGGGAGCAACAACCAGAGAGTGAAATGGTCCATGAAGTGGAGCAGCGGACTAAGGAAAAAGACCTCGACATGAACCAACTGAAGCTCTATGCCAAATTAGTAGAGATGAACGCGATGATGGAAGGTCTACTAAACCTTGCATCGCAGCAACCGGAGAGCGAAATGGTTCATAAAGTGGATCACCTTACTGAGGACTTGAGTTGCTCTCTATCACCTCCCCCGTTCGAACCTGAGCAAACGTCATTCAACCATCTGCCTGAGTTCGAAGACAAACCATCAGAGGACCGCTTCCACCTTGACTTCATGGAGTCTCCTCCCTCTGAAGTCAACTACCGTTATTTCCCCTCCTTCTTTGTGCTCCACCCAGAAGATGAGGATGGACACATCCTCAACCTTGAGGAGGAGGAGGAGATGCCGCCTCCCTCCGAGCCATCAGAGGAGAGTGCTATAATCAACTTCAAGGAGCCACCTCCCTCTGAAGTTGATTTTCATCAAGGCTCTTCCCATGAGCCTCACCAAGAAGTTGAGGACATTTACATCCTCGAATTTGAGGAGGAGGAGGAGCCATCAAACTTTGATCTTCACTTGAAGGATCAAGGCCCCCACCCGTGCACTAATGAAGTTGGGTGGAAGCTCAACGTACACCCGCTAAGTGTGGAGGCCACCTTCCCATTTGATCCGGGACCAAAGATTGAAGACAAAGTCCGCTCCGGAGTTCCCCCTGCACCGCTCACTGAAGATAAGGATGTTTACATCCTTGAATTTGAAGAGGAGGCTCCACCACAGTTTGATCCTGTACCAAGGATCACCCACCTCAACACTTCCACCTGAAGAACGATCGGTGGAGTTTACACTTTCACATCCTAAGTGTTGAGGCCACATTTCCTTTTGATCCGGGTCGTTCTTCATTGCTAGATGATGCCCGCCCAACCCACCCGTTGAAGCCGACTTCAACGTTCATATTCGATCCCGGATGACTTCACGGTGGTATGGTCTAGCCAAAGACCTTAAAGAAGGGCCGCTTACCGGGAGGCAACCCGGATTTCATTTCGTGTCTTGTCTTTTAAATTTCATTTTAGATTTTGCATTGTTTTCAATAATGGGCTATTTTGGCATTCTTTGGACTTGCCCTTTTGCACCCAATTGGTGGCGTCTGTGTTGTGAATATTTTGGAAACAGGTAAGCCCCTCTGAAAAAGGGATGGAATTAGGAACAATTTCGAAGGAACCTCTGGCGAAATTTTCCTAGAGGACCTTCATCTCCAACGATTGAAGGTAGCACCTCAACGACCCCTCCCACTTGCAATTGTGCGGGCACCCTATCTTCCTTCCGCATCTTATCGGGGAGTACTCGTGCCACCCTTCCTTTAATATTTGCCCACAACGACTCCGCTATTTTATTTCCTGTTTTTGTTTTCGTTCTCCTTTGGTTTTGTTTTTGCTAACCCTTAACTCCAGTTGTAGTTTGGTTGCTTCTAGTGTTTTATGCTGGTGCAATTTCAATTCCACACCGCAACCAAGCTACGCTACTTGAGACTGACGCTCAAGTGTGGGGGAGTTCTACAAACTGATAGCAATAGCAATCTCAGGGGAGTACTAGTTCCTTTTAGTTTTCGTTCTCTATTCTCTAATTTTGAATCTGCAAATCTGGGGATAGCTTCTGTGCTATACTGTTTATTTGTGTCTCGTGTGCTTTTCCTTTTGTCTGCTTCCCGAAAAGGTCTTCTGGAACCTTCCCCGGTTTTGATTGGTGAACAATGGGGACATTGCTCAATTTAAGTGTGGGGGAGTGACCTTTTCGGTGAATTGTGTGCTTAAATGCTTAATACTTCATGCTTATCTTGCGATTGTCCAAAATAAAAAACTTGGACCCTTGCGTTGTGAGTTGTTCTCATTAAGAACAAACACTATTATGAGTTATGGGATAAATGCTTAAATTTTTCTTTTTGATTGCTTTTGAGGAGCATTTTACATGCGGTGTGGCCAAGTGATCTTATATGGTTGGATTTTTATTGCTTTGGGGTTCCTTCTGTCTTCTTTCTTAGGGATTGCTAAGGGGTGCTTCTTTGTGAAAATCCATCAAGGGACTTGTGAGACGCCATTGTTAACCAACAATGAGAGTTGAGTGTTCTTAAATGCAAAGGCATGATGCCAAAATTTTATCTTCTCATCTCTTATGCAAAAGTGAAACAAATGCATAAATCTATTTTTCCTTTTGTTTTCTTCTCAATGCCCATTCTTGAGAGAAGCTGGACATGGTAAAAGCTCTCCAAGTCACTAATCTTTAGAACTTTGAAGCACTTCGGATCATACCCCGAAACTCTAGATTTTGTTTTGCCCTAAGCACACCCATGCCACCACTAAGAGATGGTTCACACTCCTCAAAGGTTTTAATCACTTTTTGCTTCTTCTTTTATCCTACAATTCATGTTAGTGTTTGTTAGTCTTGAGCATTCCTTACTTGCATGGGTGCTTGGTTTTGCTTGAGGACAAGCAAAAAGGTAAGTGTGGGGGTGTGATGAGTGTCCAAATGAGCATGTTTTAGGGGTGTATTTCATATGTTTAATCAACACTTTTCATGCTCATTTCTCCACTCTAGCTTGTTTTCCTCTAGTTTTGTGTTTCATTGGTGTTTTACACATTTATTGTTTAAACAGGAGGAGTAACATAGCTAGGAGTAAAGTAGACGAAGAGAGGAACGCGTGGGCGCAAACGGATCCAAAATCGGAGTTAAAACGAAGAAGATACAGCGTTTTGAAGTTATACTGACTCCGACCGACCTTGCAAGTCCGGTCGCAAGTCCGGTCGGGTCGAAATTTGCCCAGATTTGCGTTTTGCAAGCTACTGGAATCGACCGACCTTGCAAGTCCGGTCGCAAGTCCGGTCGGTCGTAAAATTTGCCCAGATTTGAGTTTTAAAACGGGAATTTTGGGGACACTTCTCCCCATTCTTCAACCACGACTCCACCAGTCGAAAACACAGAGAAAGAAGGCGAAAAAGAAGGGAAAGAAGAGGAGAAAGAAGAGGAGAAAGAAGAGAAGAAAGAGCTCACCTTCTCCAAAGCTTCCAAGCTCCATTAATGGCTTCTTCTTCTCCCTTTTATGCTTTTCTTTTCTCTATGGCTGTGTAGAATCATTTGTAGCTAGGGATTGGGGATTTTGTCCCAAAATCCCTAAACTCCATTGTTGAATCTTGAACTCATTTATGGTTTTATTTTAGTCTTTGAGCTTAATGAAGATGATTATTGAGTGTTTATGACTTCTAAACTCGTTGCTCATGATTTGGGGATTTGTTAAGGGTTTTGCTCAATTTGTCTTCTATGTGTTAAATTGGTTGGTTTGGCCTACCGATTAGTTGAGCATTATTGTGGGATTCTATCAAAATGATATTCTGAGATAGAAACCTAAACCGTTGGGGACTAAATCAATGTTAGCCGATTTTCACTGATTTTGAGATGAGGTTCTCATTGCAACTTAGGGTAGATTTGTGCTTAATGCTTCTGATTGAATTGGGGATTTGAACGAGCATTCAGTCCCCGTTAAATTGGTTAGGATTAATAGACCGGGATTTGGTTATTAATTAAATTCCCGTTGTTTAGCTATGAGTTCGAGGTTCAGCCATTCGTAGAAAGGGGATGACGGGTGCGAATATCCTATCCCGAGCTACACCTATCCTAGATTAGATAGTTTAGTGTTTATTGCTTTCCTTTATTTCTCCAGTTACAACCCAAAAACCCAAAACCCCTAATTTACAATTATGCACTTTTGTATATATCCTCTTGCACATTTACTAAGCTTATAATTAGCTAGACAGTTACGAAGTCCCTGTGGATACGACCTTGTTGTACTACAATGATTGGGTTCACTGCCCATAGTTAGCAAGATAGTTTCACCACTATTTTGCTCAACACTATTGTCTGATTGCAAAGCTATTACGGATTACATCTCTGGTTTCCAGGTTAAAGGTTTAGATGCTGCAACCCAAGACCTGCTCCATAGTACTCTTGCACAATCAAGTTCCTTCTCAAATATCGCGTGGTTTCATGTTCCACGTGTTGACAATGTAATAGCGCATAACCTAGCTTTATATGCTAGAAAAGCTCAGCTCCCTAGGAGCTGCTGGAAGTCCACTGGCTTTCCAGACTGTGTACGGACTCTTTGTTCTTAATGATATAGCCCTTCTTTTCAAAAAAAAAAAAAATAGACAAACTAACGAAAACTACCTTGTACTTGTACGTTTGTAAATGTAGCTACTTTTTGAAGTTGATAAAAAAAAAAAAAAAAACCGACCGAAGGTTCAATAATATACGTGGAGGCGAGCCGCCCTTTCTTCCTCTTTTTTCTTCTCTTCGTCGAAATAACGTTTCTCCAAAGCCTCCGGCCATCTTCGATCGTTGGTGAGTTCTAGTGTTTCGCTTATTCTTTTCGACGAATTGTTTGAACTATGTGATCTATTCTATATGAAATTTAAGTAACCTGTTGATCTTCCATGCTGGTTTTTGTGTGCTCGCTATCTGAGGATCTGGACCGAACTGTTTGTGCTGTTTTCGTTTTTCTTTTGGCCGTTTGGCTTGAATCCTATCCTAGCACTTCGCTCCTTATTCCCCGTTGCCGATTAGTGCCCTATATCTGGAAGACCTCTCGGGCCTTTGCTGATGGCCTCTATTAACTTGGAGTCGGCTCCATCCCTATGCTGTTTCTCGAATTCCTGGCTTCTGACCTGAAATCTCGCTAGGTTAAACCCTAATTCACAAAGCTTATCAGTTTATTTGGGTGAAGCTCTTTCCATATCAGCCAATGCTCCAATTTTTGCTTCTGTAACCCTAATCTTTAGTCGAGTATTGGGTTTATTTTGGTTCTCAGATTGGCGCTTAGTGACCAGTAATATAATGGGTTTTGTCCCCTTTGCTATGTGTAGAACTCCTTTTTATTCTTTGCTTGTCCTTATCTTCTTGTTACTATGGTCTGCAATGCAATAAAATTCTACTCCAATGTCTCCTCAAGGAAGAGTGTGCATCGAGATTGAAAATATGGCGTGTCTTTCGCGCTTATTCCGTGCCCTGACTTTTGCTCCCTCTTTTTGGAT
This sequence comes from Limonium bicolor, assembly GCA_023374045.1. NCBI lineage: Eukaryota > Viridiplantae > Streptophyta > Magnoliopsida > Caryophyllales > Plumbaginaceae > Limonium > Limonium bicolor. Next base: position 10,117 of record JAIOTZ010002134.1, on the reverse strand, counting down.
AATCTTGCTCATACCCCCGTACCAATTGTACTTGGGGTGCATGGGCTTTGACTGGGAAGAGTTTACAGACTCCCTTTTTGCAAATGTTAAGGTGCCCCCACTAATTAAAATTGCTAAAATTCTCCTTTGTTGGGTTTGTGTTTGGGGGGGGGGGGGGGGGGGGTTCTATTTCTCTTACAAGAGATGCAAATGAGTAAGCTTCGAACAATAAAGAACTTTAAGTATTGGAAATATGATATGTCAAGAAAATGCAATTGCCAAGGAGATAGGTCAAAAGCATATATCCCATGTGCATAAATGAGACTTTTCCACGGTCTTGATGTTTCATTCATTTGAAACCCGAGCTAATTGAGAATTTTTTTCTGTGCATACAAAGTGACACCATTATTATGGATATGCTTATTGTATTTCTATTATCTCAGTAGAATATTGTGCGCCAGAATCTACAAACCACTGCTCTAAACTATTACGGTCTCTGAACTCTATTTGTATGACCAAACAATGTGCTCCAAAGATTTTGAACGATACATCATTAGCTTTGGCAAGAGGAAGGATATTAGAAATTGCAAGGTTGTTGATACACTATTGTCTTTCATGTGGTGGTTTGCCAGCATGTGGTGGTTTGCCGGTATAAATAAGAACTGTTATTGGTGGTGTATCCAAGAATTTTGTAGCTATTGTTTCTTCTATACTTAACTGCTACATTATGTTAGCTTATTCTTATTTTTTCATATTGCATATCCATGTTCTTTACTAGCTTGCCTCTATATTATTGTTTGTTCACCGCATTTCCCGTCATGTATATAATGGGGTTTTTAATAACAAAATTATAATATTGATGCTTAAGCAACAGTTCATTTAAAGTATGCACACTTGATTTTGTAGATTCAGAATAGTGACAAGGGATGACGACTGCTGCAAGACCTACCTGGGCTCCAGCTAAAGGTGGGAATGAACAAGGAGGCTCAAGAATTTTTGGTGCTTCCCAAAAGTATTCCTCCAGGGATATTGCTTCACATACAACTCTGAAGCCAAGGTTTGGAGCTTGTATTCATTTTCTCTGGGCAATGAATTTTTTCCTTTGCCGAGGCTCTCTTTATTTATTGGGAATTGACGATAATGGTTGGAGTCCCTTGTTGCATTCAAATTGTATAGTTGTATTACCAATTTATTTCACTAAAAGAAAAGCATCGGTTAGTCCATTGTTTGGTATCTGGTTTTTGAAGATGTTAGCGTGGATCTCATCTATGTATATAAGGTATGGTATTTTAATAGGGGCCAGGTATGATTGTTAGGATGGTAGGGTGATCTAAACTTTTGTTCCTGTCATCTACATATCTGTCTGTTGGTTTCATTATTGGGATTATTATTATGCATTTATGTGGTTGTTTTAGATGCATCTTACCTTGTAATTATGTTAATGGTTTCTGCTGATTGATTGTCACTATTCATTCATTGGGATTTCTGTCTGCATTGGCACCCCCCCCCCCCCCCCCTCCCTCCAGTCTTCTGAGAAATGGTTGATGTTTCAGGAGAGATGGTCAAGGCACCCAGGAAGAACTGGAGAAGAGGAACCTGCGTGAGGAACTTGAAGAGCGTGAAAGAAAGCATTTTTCATCAAAGGGCAAACCTTTCAGTGGTAATTATAATTCTCAAATTCATTATTGAATTTTACCCAGAACATGGTATTGTTGCTATGTATGCATTTTTTGTGTCTATGTTATTAAATCAAATCTATATAACCACGCAGAGGATAGAGATCGTAGAAGGGGAAGCCATCTTCTCTTGGAAGGTAATTGCTGCCTAGACCAATTATATTGTTTTTTATTATATCCGCTCTTCATGAGAAGTTGACGAGCTGACTGAATTCATTTGGCCAGGGTCAAAGAATGATGCTGATGACCGGATTGTTCCACGTAGTGTAGATGCTGATGATTCTGATGTTGATGTTAAAAGTGATGAAGAAAGGTCAGTTTTTCAAAGTTGGGTTGATCAACTCTGTCTTTTTTGTTAACAGCTGTTAGAGTTAGAAATAAGGAGAAGAGGGACGAGGGGTTGAACCAACAAAAGCCAAGCTAATATTGTAAAAGTAACTCCCCAAAAAGGGGCCCTCTCTGCCGAGAGATGTAACCGATCTGCCTAATAGGCAAGTTACCCAATCAATTCCTTAATGACATGCCTGTCCCTAATTCTCCCTAATCCCTCTATTTATAATATTCTAGCACTTATTCCCCTTTCCACATGTACCCTCCCCCAACCATGCTAATACCGATATTACTACTAACAACACCATCCCTCCTCAAACAAGCCTTGCCCACAAGGCTGGAATGGAAAAACAAGAAAACAGCACAAGAAAACTTCCTCAGTAGCTTGCTAATTTCTGCTATTATATAAGCCCGTACATGATAAAGCTTCTGCGTAGAGCTATCCAGGTGCTCCCTGATCCTTGTCACTAAACTTTCCATATTGACGAAGTAACCTAGCTTCGACTGCAACTTGCGCAACTGCTTCTCAAACAAAAGTACTGCTAGTTGCCGGATATCATCTTCTTCCTGATTAACAAGAAACTCAGCCTTAACTACAGCAGCTGCAAGGGTATCTTTCCTATTGTCGTTTCCTCCTCCATCCCATTGACGCGTTGCAGATTTGTCCACGAAAGGACCCACTGAAATTCCACTCCCAAAGTTCTGAATTATTTCCAATTTGGAGTCCTCATCAGTCAATCTAAGGTTTATTAGGTTTAACGGGAGGTCAACCCCCACCATACTCTTCTCACTGTGGTCATGCGTCTTCTCTGCCGCAACACCAGTTCCATGATCACTTACATGGTGAAGTGCTGTCGTCAGTTCGCTTGAAGAAACCAGAATGAACCGTCGTGCACTGAACTTCGAATCTCTGCTCTTCTCCAGACTCTCCACTGTCAACGGCAAAGCTTCCACTGATACTCCAGCAATTCTCGCCAGAGTGCTCCTCTGCCGTGCGATCTGTATTGTCTGAATCTCATTCCCCGTTCCTTCCGCTTTCTTCTCTAACACGGCCACACAAGAAGACCGGACGACGAGTTCATCGGTGTAGGACACTGTATTCCTTTGTCGCTCCGCCGCTGAAGCAGCTCCGCCTTCAAATCCCCCTCGATAACGTCGGTTTCCTCTGCTACAACCAATGACTCCAAGGAAGCGCTGGTCCCTATCACCCAGCGGATCTTCATCGAATCTGCGGTATTTTGGACCGAGAAGTGTTTCTCAGCCTTCGTCAAAAGACAAGGAATCTCCTCTGTTAGAACTGGGACCTTCCCCAATGAAAACTAGGCGGCTTCGCCGCGAGGAACGACTGATTTTCCCTAATTCCATCTCCACCATTACTGCCGTCATCGCCAGCACTAGAAGAAGACACTTGTGGATCCTTTCTTGCCGAAGTGAAAGATCGACTCCCTTCCAATCCTTTGATTCCTCTACCACCGCCTTCGCCATCTTCAGGAGAGAACGGCTGCGGACTTTCTTGACCTGCCATCGCCGCAATCATCTTCTCAATCATTTCCAACTGAGATAGGAGTTGAACCATTCTGCGTCCCGTGAGAGCGACTTGCTCGCGCAATCCATCATTCGCTCGTTCTCCTCTCTTCATTTTTCTCTCTAACGCCTCAATTCGTTCCTCCATTCTGGTGTTTGACAATCCCGCTCCGAATCCACGTTCACCGCACCAATTTGTTAGAGTTAGAAATAAAGAGAAGAGGGACGAGGGGTTGAACCAACAAAAGCCAAGCTAATATTGTAAAAGTAACTCCCCAAAAAGGGGCCCTCTCTGCCGAGAGATGTAACCGATCTGCCTAATAGGCAAGTTACCCAATCAATTCCTTAATGACATGCCTGTCCCTAATTCTCCCTAATCCCTCTATTTATAATCTATTGCACTTATTCCCCTTTCCACATGTACCCTCCCCCAACCATGCTAATACCGATATTACTAAACAACAGCAATGCTAATTTAGCATCGTACCTGAAAATTGCCATCTTGAATCATATCCTCCTTCAGGGTGCATGAGTTCCCAGTCTGTTTTCTGCTTTTCAACCCTGTATCTTGCTGGGTTTGGTGTTTTTGTATACTTGTTGAAACTAATATCCAGGCCTTGAGAGTGTTCATAATTTGTTCATTGAAAAGTTCTGCCATATAGTTTCATCCTTACTTTTTTCTAGTGCCACTGACAGATATGGGTGTCTTTATCTCTTGCAGTGATGACGATGATGATGATGAGGATGATACAGAAGCTCTTTTGGCCGAGCTTGAACGTATAAAGAAGGAAAGGGCTGAGGAAAACATGCGCAAGGTACCAACACTTCTCTCCTTGTTTAGGCGGGCAGACTCCGATTGTAGTATACAGTATGTTTAGGTGTGCAGAGTAACTGTATCATTCAAAAGGGTTCTTAGTTGACTAATTTTATTTGTCCTCGTAATGCTCAGGAACGCCAAAGACAGGAGGAAGAGCTTAAAACCAAGGAAGCAGAGCTTATGCGTGGCAATCCACTGCTAAATGGAACTGCGCCTGCTCCTACCAGCTTCAGTGTGAAAAGGAGGTATTTTATATTATTTTGGAGCTCATGTTTGACATGACGCCCTCCTCTGCAATCCAACATAAGAAGGGAATAAGTAATTATCTGATTGGTAGATCCACATATGAATAATGTTTCTGATTTCATCATATATTTCTGTTATGTGGTTTATTTTAGGTGGGATGATGATGTAGTATTCAAGAATCAGGCTCGAGGGGAGGCCAAGGCGCCGAAACGCTTCATCAACGACACCATCCGTAATGACTTCCACCGCAAGTTCCTACAGAAGTACATGAAGTAGTTTGTCTCCAAGAGTTGAGTAATTTACCCCTGAAAGGAGTGAACGGAGTCTAGATGTTTGTGTTATTGTCGCATAGAAAAGTAAAGCCAAGTGTGCTTTCGTTGGTGACTACATGTCTCCGAAATGTATTTTTATACTATATTTCTTATTCTGACCATGATATCCGGTAAATCTTTGGAATTCTGGGTGTTTTGCTCTTGGATAATGTGCATACATTGTTAATACGAATATGAAGTGGAAGTGTGCAGATAAATATGGAGCGTAGCATTCCTGCAAAGGTGGGGTTTTTCGCTCGCCAACTTACAACAATTTGTTACTCGAAAAAGTATTTTTAAAAGCAGATATTAGTATAATTTAACCCTCGGTTTGCTGTCATTCATGCAAAGGAAGTACCAAAGATTTGTAGGCTGTTCCTCGAAATGAACGGATCTCTACAATCTGGACTGTACCCAATGTGTACGGTACCTATTATAGCTCTTTCTTGTCAGCTATATTTACTCCTTAGACGGATATATGGCTCCCGCCCATTTCTGGGTAGAAGTGAAATAAGGGATTTTTTTTTTTTTTTTATAGTTATAAGTGTGTAGGTTTCAAATCTGGCTCTTTAGTTCTGTATACCACTCCCGATCAAGTCACAAGAGTTTGATAGTGAAATAAGGGAATGTGATTCAACCCTTTTTCTACCGAACGGTACAAGAACCAGCGAGTAGTTATACCTCCACTAAACTAAATTAACAACCTCGTAGCTACATCTTTAGCTACAACATTCGTGGTGGTATGTGTATAGGATTAAATTTAGTAGGTAGTAGATAGTTGAGATTCTGGGAGTCATTATTACTTAGAGGTGAGAACAATGATTTAAGGAAAACAATAATCCATCGAACTACGGATTTACTCAAAAAGACTTCCCACCTTAAAAAGCAGATCGACTTGTTTGAGGACTTTTTGAGATCGGCAATTTCTAGGTCATGTAGCTATCTTGGTTACATATGGGGCAAGTTTTGTAATTTTAAAAATTGTAAGAGGAATGTGAGAGATAAAAATAGAAAAAAAAAAAGAAATGGGTGTGAAATTGAAAAAAACGAACTGCGTCGAATGTATGACATTTATAAATTTTTGGAATTTTTTTTCTTTCTTTATCACAAAAACTTTCAATTGTTGTAACTTTTAATATATAAGTCCAAAATGAAAAAAAAATTATATCATTGTTCACCTAAATTCAAGCTCTTTAAAACAAGACAAGACATGGATATTTTTGACAAATTTTAATAAAAAATATTTTTACATATACGATGATATTTTAATATGAGGATGTATATACATATTTTAATGTGAGAATGTACATGTTTTAATGTGACGGTGTACATGTTCAAATGTGAGAATGTACATGTTTGTATGACCGTCTGTACATGTTTGTATGATCGTCTGTACAAATGTTCTTCCTTATATGTACAAGTTTTAATTCAAGGATGTACATATTTAATTATTCGTATAGGTTTACATGACTATCTATATGATTTTAATACGAGGATGTACATGTTTTTACATGAGGATGTACATGTTTTAGTGAACATTTGTACAGGTTTGTATGACCATCTGTACAAGTTTTCTTTTACGCTCTGTGCTCCATACATGTAAAAATAACTTTTTTTTAAGTTGTCAAAACATATCCATAACTGGTCTTATTTTGAAGAACTTGAATTTAGGTGAACAATAATATAATTTTTTTTCATTTTAGACTTATATATTTAAAGTTACAATAATTAAAATTTTATGTTATGATAAAGATAAAGAAAAAAAACTTATTTAAAAAAAGGGTGCTGGGGCACGGAAAAAAAAAATGGACGCGATGTGGCCATCGTTGACTACAGCCACTTGTAGCCAAGACCAGCCGTCTATCAACTTAATAGTCAGTTTTTATCATAGAATAATGTGTGGTTCTTACTAGGCGGGCCATGATTTAAATTTGAATGTGATATCAAATGCGTGGGGAAGATAATTGAAAACAAACAAACAAACGGTCTATGGACGAGACTAGATAAAAGATACCCATGTAAAAGGTTCTTAACTTAAGCTTGGACATTTTTATTGGAGGATTAATATTCCTCAATTAACCTTCAAGTATAGTTACAAAACAAAAAAGTTGGCTATTCAAGGGCGATAAGAATGCATCCAGCCAATTGGAATACCTTCCTATTACCCCCTTGTCCCCATACTCCGTCCTTACAATGATTGAGTATGCTGGAATAGACAAATGTCAGGTCAGGTTTACAGCTACATCTATACACGCCGGTAATGTCAATATCCAACACCTCCGCCCACAACCCATATGCTAAAACCCCACATAATCGTCACATAACTGTTTCCAAATACTTCATCTGCATCAGACCCTGCTGTCCTATAAAAGAATTTATGGTAGATCGCAACACAAATAATTGCATGTGAATCATAAAGAACAGATCACCGATGTGCACATAGTTTCACAACATAAACCTTCCTCTTCAAGTGTAAATCAAACAATCAAGATTACCCAACAATAGAAGGTAAACGAATGACACTCCCCATCTCACTTGCTTATACAAAAGTTATATGAACAGAGATCCCGCACAACAAATGACAGCAGAAATACAAAGATTACAACTTCAGTCTACATATATTACCCAACCTTGCAAATGATTCCAGGAAGATGAAGCCAAACCAAGAACCAATGTCCTGGACAAATTCACATGAATAGATATACCTATACACTCATTAATAAACCATCAATGGAGAAGCCAAAGAAAACATATACATTACCATGTGAACAACAGCAACGTTGCTTGGCTTGAAAGAATTACGTTATCATTCTAATGGTATCCTACAAGTCCTTGTCCTTTTCCTTGGGTTCATCCAACACAAACTCAGAGTATAGATCCTTCAGAGCTATAACCACAGTTGTGATCAGAGGACCCATAATTGCACCCTGGAAGACAAAACACAACCCAGAACCATATGATGTAAGAAAATTAGCCGCAAATTTATAACCGGATAACATTTATACACCATAGGTGTGTCACATAATCATGTTAATGATTTTTAAAATGGCATATCTTTTTCTTAAACAAGAAAAGAATCATAAGAGCCCTCAAACAAAAACTTTCACAATGACAGCAAAATACAGCATGATGAATTAGACTTATTACCTCCAATGCTGATGGGAACAAAGTCATCCCACCAATAATGCTAAGTCCAGTGAGATAAGCACTGTGGCCAGGTATATCCTCTTGAATCTCCGACGCACCGTACTCCATAAGCGCGATATGGATAATTGCCAAGATCACAGCCAATATGTATTTCCCATCTATCAGCAGCTGCAGGGCTGCCGGAATCATTGCAATCCAAGGAGGAAAAATCGGGAACAGAGGACTTATGAAAGCCAAGACAGTGGACATGTACAGGAAGTGGATGGAGAACAGACGGAATAGTAGCCAAGTTAAACATCCCTGAACAAAAGCAATCTCAGCTGTGGCTAGCATCACACCAGTTATTGCCTTATCCAGCACATCAACACATCTTTTCCTTGTGGAATTAGGGAGTGGGAGCATGAACATGACTTGTTCAGTCACCCCACCTGACTCGGATGTTATTAGGTAATACAAAACCCAGAAGAAAACCATTGATTGTGACAGGAAGTTCACAAACCCCGCTGCTCCGTGCAGGATTGATTGGATTATTGTGAACATCACCTTTGCACCTCCACCCAACACGGATTTCCCACTCGTGAGCACACGCTGTGAGACATCAAGCCCTTGAATAGCAAAGGCCTTTGCCTTCTCAATCAAATCCACCCTTGAAGCAAGTAATTCCCTAAAAATACCATCAAGCTCAGCATAAATCTGGCCCCATTCTCGGTCCTTGAATTTCACCTTCAGACTGACAAACTTCTGCGTGTAAGGGGAAGCGCTTCCCAATGCTGTAGAGTTTGTTTGGTCGGTAGAGTTGGCTGGCTTCAAGGCAAAGTGCTTGATACCGGTCACTATCTCGGTCATATTGTACTGCATTGCCAAGCCATCAATCTGGTCTGAAACAGTCTCGTAGAACTGTGTGGTGTACTTATCCATCATCCCAGGGACATCATTCTCATCCATCCAGTTCTTTATCCCAGCATAATTGCTCTCTTCAACCTTCGTTTTCAATGCAAACACTGCATCTTTACTTTCAACACCAACTTTGTAGGAGAAGAATACAGAGCAAACTAAAAACCCAAGAATTAACGAGGCGATGAGCCCAATTGCTACAAAGGTCTCCAGTCTATTGAGCAATCCGCGGGTGAAGAATGCACTCCGCCCTGTCCTTCTAAAGCTACGGTTCCTAAGACTCGAAACTGTGTCCATGGTAGTAGACTCCACACTGCTTGAACTGAACAGGAACCCACAACCCAAAAGCCCTAACGCCCCAATGAGACCTAACCGCTCGTATGCAATAACGAAAATGCTAAATGACATTAACCATCTAAGCAATCTCGAAAACCCACTTCGCTTCATCCTCGGTACCTTATCTGAAGTTTTTCTAAGCACGATGTTAAGGAATACGTCTCTGACATCTACGATCGTCCCGACGAATACCCTAAAAATCGCTACGGGGACGGCCATGACGGTCTCAATGAGACCTAATTTAAGTGGTTCATACCAAAAATCGACGAGGGTTTGTTGAATCCCTCGTAAAGGAATTGAGCAGAGCACGGCCCAGATGAGCGGGCGGAGATACTCTTCAAGCAATTTGCAGACACCATAGAGGGCTAGAATGGTGAAAAGGAGACCTCCGTGGGCCATGGCGATGTAGATAGCAAGCTGTACCTGGGGATCGCCGGAAAGAGTGGAGGCGGCCGATGGAGACCGCGGATGAGGCGGCGAGGTGGCGCATGAGGTGGTTGTGGTGTTGGGCGGAGTAGGTTTCCGGACGGAAGCGGATCGGAACATGTCTTGCCAAGGGGGTGTTGAAGTGGAGGCTGATTCTGTTGGGTCGGAATAAGGGACCAATTCCATGGGAGTGTGTTAAAGATAGAATGAAGATTGGAGATGAGGGGTTAAACCACCACGACGTGAAGGGGATGATGGGAGTTGACCGGAGAATGAAAAAAAAAATGAAACGAAAAGGGAATCGGAGAGAGAAGTTGTTTCCGGGAAATTGCAATAATGTTTCTCCTTTTTGGCGCCTTTTATGTGATCGACGGCGTAGCTAACGGGGCCAGTCACCAGAGAGATATATGTCTGCAGGGAAAGGCGAAAGG